>JAIUZE010070692.1:0-117909 GCA_022085475.1 Heliosperma pusillum | reverse complement strand
TAATCTAAACCTGGCCAGATTCTCGGAATCACATTTTCCGATTCGACATGCGATCACATTTCGCATCCAAGACTCGGTCAATCATAGACGTCGAGTACCCCAAATTCGGTAGAACAATTCACGAAAGAGGCGGAAAATAGCACAAGCCTCATAACAAGCGGTACGCTACATGCAAATAACACCACCTCGCAAGTACACAACATTTGACGGCCGGGTCGATCAACGCATAGCGATCGCCTCCCAACAACGTCGTCGTATGCCCACTAACACATGCATTTAAGCAGTAGGATACCTCCCCGTTCCGACATTCCAGCCTTACGAACGTGGAGGTAGCCAAGGAATGAGAGTACAAAGCACAAGACAAAATAGTGCTCAAACCGTATCATTTGTAAAAACCGACTCAAAGTGGGACATACCAAAAACCGTCACAAAACATTTGATACAAGCGAATGAAATATCATATATCCAAAACATGAATATTATAAGTCACTACGTAAAATTATACGATAAACGAACCATGCGAACTATTTTAAATTACGAGTTTTAGAAATTGTAAGTACAAAACACAGCCGTGTTCCAGGCCGGTCTGGAGGCCGGCGGCCGGTACCCCGGCTCGCACATCAAGCCAAAATCCAAAAATCACAAAAACAGGGCATGAGTTCCAGGCCGGTCGATGGGCCGGCGGCCGGTACCCCGGCCAGGAGCACCTCTATACAAAAATTACAAGTTCACTACTGATGTGTTCCCAGCCAGTGGGCAGACCGGCGGCCGGTCACCCGGCTGGGAGCACAACTCCACCCGTAAGCAACATACATCATTCCTATCATTTCCAATTCTCATAATTCACTTCTAATAATTATCAACAATCAATATTCATCATTAACAATCATCAAATAACAACAATCATCATCCATAACATGAATCCTAAGCTTTCTAATCGTATTCTAAATACGAATTCTAGCATATAAAGCATGTAAAACACGTAAATGATACCGAGTAACCCTTCACCGTTACCTTATTGCGTCTTCACTACTCGTCAAGCTCCTCTTCAATTAGGAAATAGTCTTTGTCGGGATTTTGGAGGTCACCACCTACAAAATAGTTAATAAAAGATGAATTTACTTCACCTTGAGAAAGACGGAACGTTTGAAAAGCGAGAAAGACGGTAATTTTATTATCAATACGGATAGAGGATGATAAGAGGGGAAGAATGAGACGAACATACACGAATTTAAGCAAGAAACGAATGAGATACGATGATTATAAGAGCGGATCAAAATGGAGGCAAGGGTTTTGGTGGTTTCTTAAGGAAGAAGTAAGTGTTGTGTTGAATGAATGAAAAATAGGTTAAGGAGGGTGTATGAGTTGTGATGAGAAAAAGTCAACAAAAGTCAAAGTCGCCTTAAGACGGGATTCACATGGAATCTCGCGGAAATTCCAAATACGAACTCGGAAATTCTAAATTCGACTCGGAATAATAAATTCTAAATTAAAACTTAAATTCACTGAAAAGCATCCGTAAAATATTTTCATTATAAAAATAGGGTACATTTCCGGGTGTTACAATCACCCCACCTTTTAAAAAGTTTCGCCCTCAAAACTTGAGGGAAAGAAAAATACCTTACTCGAATAGACTCGGATATTTACTACGCATAGAAGCTTCAGTTTCCCAAGTCTCTTCTTCGACATTAGCACTTCTCCACAAGATTTTCACCAAAGGAACTACTTTACTTCTCAACTTTCTATCCTTACGATCTAGGATGCGGATCGGCTTCTCTTCAAAGGATAGATTCGGTTCAAGCTCGGGCATTTCAACTTGAAAGACATGGCTCGGATCACTAACATACTTTCTCAATTGAGAAACATGGAATACATCATGAACCTTAGCCAAATTCGGGGACAAATCCAACTTATAAGCAACGGCACCAATCCTTTTCACAATATCAAAGGGTCCAATGTATTTCGGGCTCAATTTACCCTTAACACCAAACCGTTTAACACCCTTCATTGGAGATACCTTCAAGAATACTTTATCTCCCACCTCGAATTCTAGCGGCCTTCTTCGAATATCGGCATAAGACTTTTGACGGTCTTGAGCGGCTTTCATTCTATCACGAATGACCTTCACATTATCAATGGTTTCAACAAGAACATCGGGGCCTAAATCACGATTGTCACTCAATTGATTCCAACATATAGGACTCCGACATTTCCTTCCATAAAGAGCTTCATATGGAGCCATCTTGATAGATGCATGATAACTGTTGTTGTAAGAAAACTCCACCACCGGTAGACTCTTTTCCCAACTAGACTGGAAGTCAAGAGCACAAGCCCTAAGCAAGTCTTCTAAAGTCTGAATAGTCCTCTCAGTCTGACCATCCGTAGCGGCATGAAATGCGGTACTCATCAACAACTTACTACCCATGGCTTCTTGCAGAGCTTTCCAAAATCTCGAACAAAATCTCGGATCTCGGTCAGATATAATCTCCTTAGGAACTCCATGGTATCTAACAATTTCATCAACATAAGCTTTTGCTAAACGATCCAAACTCCAAGTTTCTTTGATCGGAATAAATCTAGCACACTTGGTCAATCGATCAACAACAACCCAAACGACATCTTTACCCCCAACGGTCCTCGGCAAAGCCATAACAAAATCCATAGAAATAGATTCCCACTTCCATAGCGGAATATCCAACGGTTGTAGCAATCCACCGGGCCTCTTGTGTTCAATCTTCATGATGCGTGTCTTTCATATGCGTTTATTCTCTCATTTGACACGCATTTCTATGCTTATTACGTAGCTTTTAGCTATTATTATTCCTCTATTTGATACTTTGGGTTGTGTTGTAGTTTTATAGGTTATTACCCAAGAAGGAGCAAATGCAAGCCAAATCCTATCAAGAAAGTAAGTTTGAAGGAATTTCAAGAGCCTTATGTCACTAGTGTCAACTTTGAAGAGCCATATCTCAAGATCTAGAATTTATAATCCAGTGATTCCAATTGGAGATGAAAGCTTATTCTCTTAGCTTTCCAACTCCACCAAAAATGCATGATTTGACCAAGTAACGAAGAAATGGCGGCCTCTTGAAGTTTGGTGCGCAGTGCAGGAAATTCGCCAGACTTTTAGTCGATCGACTATCTGAAGTTGTCGATCGACCACTTGAAGAATTTAGTCGATCGACAGAGCTCATTAGTCGATCGACTAAAATCATCACGGCATCCTTTTTAGTCGATCGACTAGACCATTTGGTCGATCGACTAATTATAGTAATCAGACGGTTATTTTGTGGCTCTGGCCCATTAGTTAATTACTCTAGCTTATGGATTTAATATTTAAGCCTTATAAGACAGAATAATTAGGGGATATCTTTTTAGACACTGTTAAACATTCTACGTTTCTTTAGCAACTTGAGATCTAATACTTTGAATCGATCTTTCTCCCTTCTTTTTGGTATTGAATCCTCTTTTATATCAATTCCTTTATCTTATTCTCGTTCTTTAATTTCTTGTCTATTAATCGTTGTCTTTAGCCATGTTTAATTCAATTCTTATTGTTGTAGTTAATTTCATTAGATACAACATGAGTAGCTAATTCTTCTATGCTAGGATTTAGGGGACTACGGTTATGCGATATATATTGTTAGATTATTAGTTAATTCATAACTATTGGTTTGTATTGTTAATCGTTGCATTAATTGTTAGTAAATTGGTTAAATGCATGTGACCGATTTGTTAGTTTGTTAAACCTGGACCTAGATCGTAAGATACGGAAAGGGTAGAACTTGCAGCGAACAATAGAATGCCCTAATTAGAGCGAAAGCTAAATTAGTAATTCTAGGGCGAATAGTAGACCGGAAGGAACTATCCATTACCCTTCAAACCATGTTTATGTTAACCTTTTGATTCTTTCGTTGACCGTCGTTGACCGTGGTAACCCGATATCCTAGCTATTTCTCTTATTCAATTTTCTTCTTTTATTTCTCTTCTCTTTATTTCTCTTTCCTTCACTACTTGTAGTTTAGATAACAAACAATCAAAACCCCCAATTTGTTACTTAGACAGATTATTAATTAGCGAATAGAATTTCTTTAGTCTCCCTGTGGATACGATCCCGACTTCCTCTACTGCATTAGTTTAGGCCAGTTGGTTATCTTTGATTAGGTGTGCGATTTAGCCTGTCAAATTTTGGCGCCGTTGCCGGGGAGACGGTTTATTTTATCTGCTTTTTATTTAGTTTGTCTTTTGGTTCAGGGAACTTTCGTTCGTTCCTTGAGACCGTTCTCATGCTATTTACCATTAGATTCCCGCAGGATGAGAACGAATGTTTTGGTACTTATATAGACAGGATCAAGGAATGGCTTGATACACTACATCATGGAGTGTTATCTTCCCTCCAAATTTGCCTGTCTATTATCCAGGGTATAAATGACCCTACACAAGCGTACCTGAATTCCATAGGTAAGGGGGACTTCAGTGGGAAACCTGTTGACGAGGTATTAGAATTTTTTGAGTCGTTTGCCCTTGAGAGTGTTAAGCCCCAATTTCCCCTTTGTGTGAGCGATAAGAGTAAAGACATGGTGTTTGAGCCCACTTTTGACAAACTGAAGATAATTGATGCCAGTGAGGCTATTATAGACACTTCTTATGCTATAGATGTCACTAATGAGTCGGTTTCTAATGTTTATTCGGGTTCCATGATAAGGGACCCGTTGGAGGCTTTGATTGTTTTAGATGCTTGTGCAGATGACTCAGGAACCAATGACGTTGTGTTGGATATGTTAGAGGCTGCTTTGGAAGGTAGAGAGCTTACTACTGACGAGATCCAGACGGTAAATAGGTTGGTGTTCACCTCTTGCATGATTAAGGTAACGAAACCCGAGCTTAATCCTCTTTCCTCAAATATTAATTATGCGTTCTTAGATGAGTTTGAATCGCATCCAGCCATTATTAGTTCAACTCTCTATCAAGACCACCTATCTGCTTTGGTTGTTCTTAAAAAGAATGCATTTGAGGAGATTGATGATTATGACTCACCAAAAGGTAGACCACCGGACATATATGAGATCATTTGTGATAGGAATATTAACATTCAACTTATTGTTGTTAAGTGGAATACCCTGATTGTTTACTGTCAGCGTCATTGTGGGAAAATTGATAAGATGCAATGGTTTATTCTATATGTATTGATTTTTCCCTTTTACTATTTATTATCTTGTGAGGATCATGCACAGAGTTATGATAAGCTTTTAAGGGCCTTGAGCGCCTACTCTTACCTGTATTTGGATAAAGGTCGCTGAATAGTGGTAGCTGGCGACGACCTCCCTTTATTGTTGGCTGGTTTGGGGAGGTCTATCTTGTATAATTTTGTAAGTTTGCTTCCATTTAATTTATATTCATTTGCATTCACCTTGTTTTGCGTACCCTTTTCTCTATATTTTTTATGCTGCTTATTGTTTGCTGAAAACAATGAGGACATTGTGTGTTTTTGGTTTGGGGAGGGTATGCATATGTCTGTGTTTTGCATCCATTTGCATTATTTATTGCATTTTCGCTTTCATATTTATTGCATTTCAGCATGCATTGTTTATTTAATTTGAATATAATCAAAACAAAAAAATTGAAAAATCATAAAAATACAAAAACATGTTTATTTTTGCATTTAGGTCGAGTCGGAACGGTTGATAACAATGATGAAACCGCTTCTATGCTTTTACTTTAGTCTAAGCCTTGCATCGTTAATGTCATCCTGTACAATCATTTGCATAATCTACGAGTTTTTGATTAAAATTTACTGAACGAATAGACTTGACTTGATATCGGCAACCTACTTAAACATTCTAAGGAATTAGAGCCTTCATAAACTGATGACATTCATGATCAGTTTCATCTAGGATGTGAGTAGGACTCCTTATAAGGCATGTAACATTAATTTGCATAAGCATGACATTTACCTCTTTGTGCCTGTATGCATTCGGTTTGTGGAAGGTGACACATGTGGAGAGGCAAATTCTTTTTTCTCATATTTTACCCTTAAACTTCACTAGCCAAATTGACCTATTTTTACCCGATTTTTAACTACAATCCAAAATTAGCCTACCTTAGTCAAGCTAGTTTAATTGTTTGTATTGGGTACGTATTTGATCGTTAGTTTGGTATTTCAGTTTCGCAATGAGAAAGGGTTGCTAATTTGAGAATGAAAAAAAAAACAAGAAAAAAAAAACCAACACTCGAAAAAAAAAAGAAATAACATGAAATAAAAGAGTTGTTGAGTGTTGAAAAAGAAAAGAAAGAGGAATGTTTATACTCCCGTGCTTGTCCTTATACATTTTTGGGGAGTCGTGTTGTGTGTATTGAGTTATGCCAAATTTGGCATCGATCTTAATTTTAAATTGGGTTTATAAGGCGTATGAGTGTACGAATTGGTTACGGTTGTACTAGCTTGGCTTTACCTCCACATATCCAAAATCTATTTTGCCCCTTTTTACCCAATTACCTCACCTCACACTATATGTAAGTTCTCGGCATGTGTCTTGGTCCAGTTTGGTTGGAATGCGTATGTACGGTCGGTAGAGGTATTTATCATGTTAAATTGCATGCATGCTCTTATAGGTCGCAGTTAGGTGAGTGACTATTTTCTTTCTTATCTTACAAATTTTTCTCACCCTGTGCTTTGAATGAGTGATGAGTGACCCGTGAGAGTCCGATATATACAAGTCTTGCAAGATTGACTGTTCAGTTTCTTTTATCATTGATCTAACTCGTTTACATTTAGTTTAGTGCCTTGGTGTTAGCTTTTATGCATTAAACTGGTTTAGACACTAGAAGTGTAGTTAGCTTTGAGCTTTTTCTTCGTTCCATTAGATGAGTTTATCGTCTTAAGTCTTTTCTTGCTTGGGGACAAGCAAGGGTTTGGTTTGGGGAGGTTTGATGCGTGTCTTTCATATGCGTTTATTCTCTCATTTGACACGCATTTCTATGCTTATTACGTAGCTTTAAGCTATTATTATTCCTCTATTTGCTACTTTGGGTTGTGTTGTAGTTTTATAGGTTATTACCCAAGAAGGAGCAAATGCAAGCCAAATCCTATCAAGAAAGTAAGTTTGAAGGAATTTCAAGAGCCTTATGTCACTAGTGTCAACTTTGAAGAGCCATATCTCAAGATCTAGAATTGATAATCCAGTGATTCCAATTGGAGATGAAAGCTTATTCTCTTAGCTTTCCAACTCCACCAAAAATGCATGATTTGACCAAGTAACGAAGAAATGGCGGCCTCTTGAAGTTTGGTGCGCAGTGCAGGAAATTCGCCAGACTTTTAGTCGATCGACTATCTGAAGTTGTCGATCGACCACTTGAAGAATTTAGTCGATCGACAGAGCTCATTAGTCGATCGACTAAAATCATCACGACATCCTTTTTAGTCGATCGACTAGACCATTTGGTCGATCGACTAATTATAGTAATCAAACGGTTATTTTGTGGCTCTGGCCCATTAGTTAATTACTCTAGCTTATGGATTTAATATTTAAGCCTTATAAGACAGAATAATTAGGGGATATCTTTTTAGACACTGTTAAACATTCTACGTTTCTTTAGCAACTTGAGATCTAATACTTTGAATCGATCTTTCTCCCTTCTTTTTGGTATTGAATCCTCTTTTATATCAATTCCTTTATCTTATTCTCGTTCTTTAATTTCTTGTCTATTAATCGTTGTCTTTAGCCATGTTTAATTCAATTCTTATTGTTGTAGTTAATTTCATTAGATACAACATGAGTAGCTAATTCTTCTATGCTAGGATTTAGGGGGACTGCGGTTATGCGATATATATTGTTAGATTATTAGTTAATTCATAACTATTGGTTTGTATTGTTAATCGTTGCATTAATTGTTAGTAAATTGGTTAAATGCATGTGACCGATTTGTTAGTTTGTTAAACCTGGACCTAGATCGTAAGATACGGAAAGGGTAGAACTTGCAGCGAACAATAGAATGCCCTAATTAGAGCGAAAGCTAAATTAGTAATTCTAGGGCGAATAGTAGACCAGAAGGAACTATCCATTACCCTTCAAACCATGTTTATGTTAACCTTTTGATTCTTTCGTTGACCGTCGTTGACCGTGGTAACCCGATATCCTAGCTATTTCTCTTATTCAATTTTCTTCTTTTATTTCTCTTCTCTTTATTTCTCTTTCCTTCACTACTTGTAGTTTAGATAACAAACAATCAAAACCCCCAATTTGTTACTTAGACAGATTATTAATTAGCGAATAGAATTTCTTTAGTCTCCCTGTGGATACGATCCCGACTTCCTCTACTGCATTAGTTTAGGCCAGTTGGTTGTCTATTAGTCTTATATGAAGACATTGTAAAGAGAGACATTTAATGGTAATATATCCTATCTAAAGAGAGAGTTTTGAGTGCTAAGAGTTTAGCACTCGAGTCTACACAACTTGAGTTAGTTGTGGGGTGTCGGGGTATAAGGGGTTTTGTTCTCGAGTGTAGGTTGTGGGGGTTTCTTTGTAGTCGGGGCTCATTATTAACGAACCATTAATAAGAGAGATAATGGACCTAGACCCTTAAGAGTGTAGGTCGAACCACTTAAAAATCGCTTGTGTTTTGTTTCTCTCTAATTTGCTTTAATTTGTTTATTGTTTTTTTTTATAATCGCACACGCTTCCGCAAACACAAAGACAATTGTTGAAAGTTAGATTGATTGAGCAAGAAAGGTACAAATAGAAATTAAAACATTCATTTACAGTGTTCAAGCCGTAAAACATTCTACTTCTATTAAAACACAAACAAATAAAGCATTGTGGTTGATCCACGTCACAAATACAATATATATCAACTTTCACATTAAAAATGTTATATATGATGTCACTATGACATCACCCATTACCATAGTACCATCCACTACGTTTTTTTTCTTTCATTTGCAAAACTCATGCAGTTAATCACATACGTTTTTTCTTTCATTTGCAAAACTTATGCATTTAATTACATGGCTTAGTTCCAATTTTTCAATATCATATTATTATCATATTTTAATTATAATATTAATATTGTTATTATTATCATTATTACTAATTTTTTGTCGTTATTATTATTACTATTATTAGCATCGTCATTATTATTATTATAATAATAAATCAGTTTTCAACATTAATAGTATCTGGACAAAGCATAGAATAGGACGACCTCAACCCATAAGACATATCATTTTGTAAAAATAAAAATATTCATTAAATAATGAGTTGTCCTTTAACAAAATAAGCCCGTCTCACATAGTGTTAATTTAGTTTGTGACAACCCTCGCGAATGCGGAAATAAAACATAACAAGCATGTGATTTATATAGCGGAAAATACGGTGTTTTTAAAACTTTTTACATGCCAAGATAAAAATACGAGGAATGTCAAATAAATACAAACTAAAATAGAATATACTACAAAGAGACGAAGTCTCTCAAAATGTTATCAAATATCAAAGTTATTAGCAAACTAGCTAAACAACGTCTAGGGGTGAATCGTCGAGGCCAACGCCCGCTAGCTCACACCCGAACTCAAAATACAACAAGCAAAATCCATCCAAGCAAGCAACCTGTTCATCCATGAAAAACATGAACGCTACAGTCAGTGGGGAGTTACTCCGGGTTCTCCCAGCCATATCACAAATAACATACTTAAACGAAAATACATAAGTAGAAGTATAAATATATAAATATACATCTGAAATACGAGAAGGATAAATAGGCAATTTAATATATAAAGATATAAGTACATGAAGTACAAAACCGTAACCATCATATTATAGATAGACTCGGGGAAGACACTCTTAGGCAACCATACACTCACTAGGGCTTGCATCTCACCGTTAGCGGTATAAGGTTGATAAGATTGAGACTCGACAAACAAACCACGCCAAGTCATCCAAAGATCACAAATAATCAATCATATAATCATCCATCCAAAAGTACGAATACGTTGACAACATCTCTCACGGTAAATGACACGCACTAGCACCGTGTATATGGCAAGTATGATTAAAATCGCATCCACGGGATAAACATTTCCCTGAACGCATACACGATTAACATTTCGTATATGTAGACTAATTTCCTCCTGGTAGGACGACGATATAAATATCCGATCCTAGTCTAAACCTGGCCAGACTCTCGAAATAACATTTTCCGATTCGACATGCGATAAACATTTCGCATCCAAGACTCGGTCAAACATAGAAGCCGAGTACCCCAAATTCGGTCAACCTTCACGAAAGAGGCGAAAAAGAGTACAACCATCATAACAAGCGGTACGCTACATGCAAAGACACCACCTCGCAAGTATACAACATTTGACGGCCGGGTCGATCAACGCAGAGCGTTCGCCTCCCAACAACGTCGTCATATGCCCACTAAAACATGCAATTAAGCAGTAAGGGTACACTCCTCGTTCCGACATTCCAGCCTTACGAGCGAGGAGGTAGCCGGGGAATGAGAGTTCATAGCACATAACAAATTGTACTCAAATCATAACATATGAAAAACAAAGTGGGATATATCAAAAACTGTCACAAAACATGCGATACAAGCGAATGTGATACCATATATTCTAAACATGAATATTTAAAGTCATTACGTAAATTTATACGATAAACGAAACATGCAAACTATTATAAATGAAAGTATAAGAAAATATAGAGAAAGAAAGGCAGCGTGTGCCAGCCGGTCAGGTGGACCGGCTGCTAGCTACCCGGCTGGCACCTCAGTCATATTTGAAAAACATCAAAATGTCAGCATGATCCAGCCGGTCAAGTGGACCGGCTGCTGGCTACCCGGCTGGACCATATGTCGGAAAAATGAAGAAAATGTATGCTGTGTCTCAGCCGGTCGGCCGTCTGAGACTTACTTCATACCAAAATTATTACGTAACACCAATAAAACATCAGCCACTTCCCTGCCGGTCGGCCGGCTGGGACCAAATGTACACGAAATCATCACTTAACACCCATGAATATCATCAAACCTCAACTATCATCATCAATCATCAATTCTCATTAACAATTATCAACTAACAACAACTATCATCAACAACACAATTCCTAGGACTAGTCATCCTATTCTAAATACGATTACTAACATCAAAAACACATTAAAAACACGTAATGATATCGAGTAACCCTTCACCGTTACCTTTTTGCGTCTTCAATCCTCGTCGAGGTCCTCCTCTACTAAGTAGTAGTCTTTGTCGAGGTCTTGAAGGTCTCCACCTACAATTAGACAACAAAAGATGAATATAATTCACTTTTGAGAAAGACGGATAAATTGAAAAGTGAGAAAGACGGTAATTTTATTACCAATTAAGATAGAGGACGATGAGAGGGAAAGATTGAGACGAAATTTAGCGGATTTGAGCAAGTAATGAAGGAGTAGTGATGATCTTTAGCTTGATCAAATATGGAGCTTAGGTTTTTGGTGGTTACTTGGTGAGAAAGAAGGAGTAAGTTGAATGAGGGAGTTTAGGGTTTAAAG
Source organism: Heliosperma pusillum (assembly GCA_022085475.1). Taxonomy (NCBI): domain Eukaryota; kingdom Viridiplantae; phylum Streptophyta; class Magnoliopsida; order Caryophyllales; family Caryophyllaceae; genus Heliosperma; species Heliosperma pusillum. The sequence continues at coordinate 106,377 of JAIUZE010070692.1, read as the reverse complement.
GAGTATAAGGGAGTAAGTGGAAAAACATGGGAAAAAGCCCATAAGCGCCTTAAGGTGTAATTCACTCGGAATTTCGAGTAAAGTCCAAAAACGAACTCGGATTTTCTAAATTAGACACGGGAAATTAAATTCTAGACTAAATCTAAAATTTCGCTAAAAAGTATCTGTATAATATTTTTAATATAAAAATAGGGTACATTTGCGGGTGTTACATAATTGCTGTCATTTTCTTATACGAGGTTTTAGTAAGTAGTAATAACGAGCAATGAGTGAAGTAGTAATCACACTAATCACTATTACTACTATTTTATTGCACAACTCTATTTATTATTAATGTTCTCATATCAACTCGCTTTTATGCTAAACATATATAGAAATATGTTTAAAACATACGAAACTTATATAGAAACATGTGTAAAAGCGTGGAACAAAGTGTCGTAATAGAGATCACATAAAAAAAAAATGAGAAGTAAAAATGAGAAGAACTACCAGATTTTAATTTAAAATTTTCCAAATCTACATAGTCTAAAAGGCAATATAGAAACATGTATAAAAGCGTGGAACAATGTGTCCTAATAGAGATCGCATAAAAATAAATAAGAAGCCAAAATGAGATGAAGTGCAATATCAATTAGTAGACTATACAACTGATAGTATAGATTTGGAGCTTTATAATAAAGAAGTTGAGCTTATATGTACAGTTTACGAGCATTATTGAAAAGAATCTGAGCGCCTTTATGTAAATTTTAAACTCAAAATATTATGATAAAACTCAAAAACTATTCATATAAGCTCAATTAATTTTGACAACCAAAAAATTAAAATGCAACTAAAAATTTTTATAAACTCAAAACAAATTGCATATAAGCTCAATTAAATTGGCATTGGATGTACCATGCTCATATACATCTGGTTGTATAGTCTTATTTGTGCCATATTTTAATTTTAAATTTTTTTTCCAAATTTACATAGTCTAAAACGCAAGTCTTTTTTAGACTTCTCATTGGTTGAAATTTGAGGTATACAATTTATACGTGGGTTCCCCATGTTCTCTATTACATTTAATTATTCTCTCTCTTTTAACACAATTCATATTCATTAATTCCATGAGATTGTAAAAAAACACTTTATAACAACATAAAATTGGATAATAATTTCATGCGTATTATAAATTTATTTAAAAAAAAAACTATATGAGAAATATAAATGACATACATCCTTCTTTATTAAAGCAACAAACAAGAAGCTTACTTAGCATGCTCTCCTTAAAAAAAGGAATTTTAAAGGGACCACTATTTAAGTTGTGAATTAATTACTTACACCATACTACCCACTCAAATGAAATTATTTATATAACTATAGACTATTATACAAAGTAAACTGAACTGTAAAAAAATAATGTAATAAAAAAACTATAAAATAAACAACTCGAAAAAATGATAAAAACTTGAAAAAAATTACTAATGGCATAAAAATATTTGCATATGATGAAATTCGAGAAAAAAAAATGGATGAGTTTGATAATAAAATATAGATTTCAAGTTCTTTATTCCTTTTTAAACAATGATGTTAGAATATGCCTTGAATCTGTTCGGATTCTGATCTGATTTAGTTTCCTTATTTGTTTAGGAAACTATTATTTAGTTTCCTTGTCTGTTTAGGAAGTTGCTATAAGGTTTCCTATAGTGTTAGGGTTTCCTAAACAGATTAGGAAACATCTGTTATGAGAGTACTATATAAACTCTCATAAGCTGTCTGTTTTATTCATTCAGAAATCTGTCAATCTGTCTGAGTCATTCATTCAGAAATCTGTCTGAGTCATCTGAAATCCGAATACTCTGACGAGTATACTCTGAAATCTGTAACTCCTCAAGATCAATAATATTCTTTCCTTCTGCAGGTGGACGTAGCTAACAAGTTGTTAGTGAGCCACGTAAATCTGTTGTCTTTCTTCACGCATTTATTTATCTTTCTTACCTCCGTTATAACAAACTGGTATCAGAGCCAGATTTATCTGGGCTCCTGAATCTGGTAAGAACGATGTCTGAAATCAGCGTGAAAATTGATAAAATCATGGGGAGGAATATATTGAATCTGTGGGCGATCAAGATGCGGATCTTGTTGAAACAACAAGGGTTGAGGGTGTCGTTTCCGGGAAATTTGACGAATCCAAGCACCACTGAGATGGCCGTTTTGGAGGAGAAATCTGTTTGTGTTGTTAGGTTCGTGTTTGATCCTGGCAAAGAGCATTGGCAAACTGTGAAAAGAATTTTCTGGTACCTCAAAGGTACATCTGGTGTTCTTCTTGTCAAGTCGGTTCCACCTAGTAAGTTCCAACAATGTTTGGACTTGCTAAAATTCGGGGGTATCTGATTGTCTCGTCGTGGGCAATATCTGAGGCAGAAGGGAAAGGATCATCTGGCACTAGTTTTGTGCGTCTGGTACATCTGGCACTATTTTAGTGCGTCTGGTACATTTGGCACTAGTTTTGTGCGTCTGGTACATCTGGCACTATTTTAGTGCATCTGGTACATCTGACACTAGTTTTGTGCGTCTGGTAAATCTGGCACTAGTTTTGTGCATCTGGTACATCTGACACTATTTTAGTGCGTCTGGTACATTTGGCACAGTTATGGTGCAGCTGGTACATCTGTCTGATTGTGAGAGAATTCAAGTCAAGGTGGAGATTTGTTAGAATATGCCTTGAATCTGTTCGGATTCTGATCTGATTTAGTTTCCTTATTTGTTTAGGAAACTATTATTTAGTTTCCTTGTCTGTTTAGGAAGTTGCTATAAGGTTTCCTATAGTGTTAGGGTTTCCTAAACAGATTAGGAAACATCTGTTATGAGAGTACTATATAAACTCTCATAAGCTGTCTGTTTTATTCATTCAGAAATCTGTCAATCTGTCTGAGTCATTCATTCAGAAATCTGTCTGAGTCATCTGAAATCCGAATACTCTGACGAGTATACTCTGAAATCTGTAACTCCTCAAGATCAATAATATTCTTTCCTTCTGCAGGTGGACGTAGCTAACAAGTTGTTAGTGAGCCACGTAAATCTGTTGTCTTTCTTCACGCATTTATTTATCTTTCTTACCTCCGTTATAAACAATGACTTGCATAGTTGCATTAAAAAAATAAAGAGAAACCCAGTTAGATCTAAAATTTTAAAAGCTTCGTTTGATCAATAGAAAGGTAAAATAAATGAGAGCAAGAGAAATGCATGCTAAACATATTACACTGAAATAAAAATGTGAAGGTTGCAAATTCCATAAATTGTAAGGGTCTGTCATTGTTTTATGTGGGTTTTCAATGATATATTTGTGTCACGTGTTTTGTTAATGTGATAATTCGTGAAGGCCGCGTTGTTATGTAGTAAACACTAGCAACAACCAACAAGGCAACAACCATGTTGTTAATGTGCCAAGCAATCCTTAAAAGATTAAAAGTAATAATTTCAAGGGATCACTACTTCATTGGAATTAATTGTTTAGGCAATATTGAATTACATCAACTAAATACATGGTTTACTTATACAACAATATACAAAAAAAACCTACATAGCATATAAATAATCAAGTGAAAAAAAATGAAAAAAAATGAAAAAAAATTATATAATAATATGAGTAATCAAAAATATTTTTCATCAATGTTAATTAAATTTTACTTGCATAAATTTTAGAATACAAACCGTTAAAAAATATAATGATTTGGAAAAATAAAAATAAAAATAAATGTTGGGGGCTGAAAATAAAATCAAAATGATAAACATCTTACAATATAAAAAATTACGGTTGTACAAAAAAACCGACACTTGAATAACAGAAATGCATATTTCTATTGAAAAGATTGTTACATAAATGAATATCATAATAACTATCTAAAAATTCTAAAAATTGAAAAAAAAAAAGTCTAAACATATATTTAGATTTTTACATAAAAAATATTTAGCTCTTGAAGAATGAGGAAAAGAAACATAGTACAAGTAAATATTAAATATGAGTTATAAAATCAAATGCATCTATGAAACTCTATAAAATTAATTACAGAAACTCTGTTTAAATTATATGAAACTTAAAGAAATAATAAAAAAAACCATAATATAATCAAATCCTATATATTAGGTGAGGTATTTATCACGTAATAGTGTAATACATACTAATTGTTCCAATAAGGATGATTTTCTTTCGGAAAATCATTTAATTTGATAACAAATGAGATTGAAATATTTAGGTCAACTGAGTTTCTCAAATAAAGGGGTTGAGTAAGAAGAAGAGAGGAGATATTGTGGGTGAGGCGGCTTGGGAATGAGATAAGCCCAGATTTGAACTTTAATTTACACTACATTGATGGGCAAGTTGCTTCGGCCATTTGTACTTAACTTAATTGTACTATCCCATATACTACGATCACAAATACGTTGTAGCTTATGAATGATAAATAGTGCGTTGTACACATACCGTATTGCTACGTTTTCATTTAATCGTTTTTGTAATTTGAGAAGTGAGAAGAAAATAAAAAAATAAGAATTTGAATATTCAATAGTTTTATTGATCGTCTTAAATTTGCACGGGTCAATATTTAAATTTTCATTCGAACGTGTTTAACAATCTATATTAAATGAAAAATAGGTCAAAATATTCATTTTAAACATGCACGAGTCTTGTGCACGGGTTTGACAACATGACAAATCGGTTTATCAATTTGCATGGTCATGAGATTATTGATATAATGTCATTTCACCCTACTTTTTCACCCCTTTTTGGCTCGTTTTGCTTGCCTTTAACGCTCCCTAAGAGCGTTTCTACGTGTTTTACCTTCCTCTAGCACATTTCTCGCTTTTATCGTGTTCTTGTAGGTAAACCGCCACATTAGGCGATTTCTACCTAATTTTGATCGACAAATAAGAAGGTGGATCACTCGGAAGACCCACGACATACCTTGAGGGCCCCACATACCCTTGGGGGCCCTACACGATGCGCCAAAGTCCTCCCGAGTCAAGGCAAGCGAAACCGGGAAGGAAGCAACAAAGTCAAGCAAAGGAAGAAAGAAAAGAAGCATTTCACGGGCGTGAAAGGTATCTCACGGTCGTGAGACGCCTTTCCAAGAAGGTGAATTTACAAGCAATTCAGCTCACGGTCGTGAAACACATTTCACGGTCGTGAAAGTGAAGTCACGGTCGTTAAACCCATTTCACGGTCGTGACTTGAACGTGAAAGAAGGCCTGCCTCTGCCACATTAGGTGCACATATCTCACGACCGTGACTTGCAGTTTCACGGTCGTGACACAGCTTTCACGACCAAGAAACACCTTTCACTGTCGTGACCTTGCCAGTCCATGAAGTCTTTTGAAGCCCATCTTTCCTCAATTTTGTACACCTATAAATAGGCCCTCTTGTGTAATTAGAGGGCACGAAACCCTAGATCTGAAACTCTCATAGAATTAGTACTTAATCTTCTATTAGTTGGTTAATTAGCAATTGAGACTTGGTTTAGTGTTGGAACTTGGTTTGTATTCAAAGATTTGTGACAAAATATTGGTTATTATATCAAAGTTCTCACCTTTTTCTAAGTTGGTATAATCTCTTTACTTAATCATGTCTTTAATTAAGTTTTTATTTCAATCCTTGTTATTTATTCATTGTTAATTAGAAGATGTTCATTGTTGTTGATTTACTTGTGCAATTCTTAGTTAATATTGAATTTCCTTTGAATATGAGTGAGTAGTAATCGTGCTACGGTTATGTGGGGGATTATGGGTTCTAGTATGAGTTAATGTGTTTTTGTTGGGGTTAATAGTTGATTATTGTCTTGTCTCCATGCTATGCTTATAACATGTTTGATGAAATGCCTACGTGAGTTTGCATGATTCTCTCGCTTGTTTCGAATACCATAAGATCGAAAGTCGTGGTTTTTCGTGGAACCGCTAGTTTAGAAAACCGTTTCTAGTGACGTGATAGCTAGTTAGAGTCGGTTGGAAGAGGAATTGTAAGACCGAAAGCCTCATTTCACTTTCCTAGACTAGACGACATTTAAACTATTAAACCCGACTTTTTCACCCAACTATACCACCCATATGAACCCGCTCACCCTAGTTTTCTCTCTTATTTGATAAAAAATCAATCTTTCTCATTTTAGGCTCTATTTGTTGTTTTTATTTGTCTTTAATTCTTGTTATTTAGTTTAGCCAACAAATCCAAACCCAAATTATTTTTGTGACTTTGCAAGAGACTTCGTAGACTATTAGATCGTTTTTATACACTAACCGTCCCTGAGACCGACACTCTTACCACATCGCTTATACTTTACATCAAAATGGCGCCGTTACCAGGGACGGTGTATGTTTAATTTGATTGTTTTTAGTTTGCTTTAGTTTTTTGCCTCTTGTCTTGAGAAACCTAGTTTCTCGAGGCATTCTCACCGTTTACATTTAGTTTTCTTGTATGCCCAGGCGAGCTCCCTCAAAGGATCAACCTCCAATCGATCCCGAGATCGAAATGACCTTTAGGAGACTTCGCAAGGTCATCAAAACCGTAAATAGAAGCTCTTTTTCTAATCCGATTACTACAACAAGGAGCCTCTACCTTTGAGTAAAGAAAGGGAAATCCGGGAAAGTAACAAGGTAGAAATTGAGCATCCAAGGGTAGAGAATTGGGAGGGTTTTATGCCGATCGCGGAATTTGTAAATCCTTTTGGAATCCCACCAACCGTCCCACTTCCCATCCAACCACTCAACCTCCCAAGAATGCCTAAATTCTCATCTCACTCTATTCCCACAGAAGATACTCTTCCAAAAACCACCCCCATACAACAAAATTTAACCGGAAATTTCATTTCAAAAACCGCTTTTATCCAATTGGTGGAGAGGAACCAATTTGGAGGTATGCCAAGTGAGGACCCTCATCTACACATGGAGACTTTTTGTGATTATTGTGATGTCGTTTCTCAAACGGGAGTGACTCAAGACCAAATTCGATGGGTCTTGTTTCCTTTCTCTCTTATTGGAGCGGCAAAACGATGGTTGAAGAGTCTTGACAAGGTTGCTCAAGGTATTGACTCATGGAAGAAGCTAGCTCTAGCTTTTTATCAAAAGTTCTATCCACCGGAAAAGAAAAATATATTGAGAGCTAAGATAACCGGCTTCAAGCAAAGGGATGAAGAGTCACTCTATGATGCTTGGGACCGATTCAAGGAGATCATTCGGTCTTGCCCTCACCATGGTTTGAGTGAGTGGTTCTTGGTGCAACAATTTTGGAATGGACTTTATGAAGATGCTAGAGGAAATTTGAATATGGGATCAAATGGAGGGTTCACGGAAGTAGATGAAGCTCAAACTTGGGCACGAATAGAGGAGATGGCGGCCCATAACTCACAATTTAGTAGGCCAAGGCAAACTCCTAGGGGAAAAAATGAGGTGAGTTCCGTCACCCAAATGGGAGCCGACTTTGGAGCTCAACTTAGCTCTTATATGGAAGCAATGAACCTCAAAATGGACCAACAAACGGCTCTATTCCAACAAGCTCAAAGCTCATCTTCTCAACAACCTATGCAACAAGTGAATGCTATGGTAATGACACCAAGCTTACCTCAAGGGGTTTGTGAATGTTGTGGAACATTTGGTCATGATTCTCAAGATTGTAGTGTTGGAGTAAGTGTCTTCCACAATAGTGCATTTATATAATAAATCTCATTTAGAATATACGTGGCATGATTAGTATATTTTTATACTCAACGTCAGTTGATTAACGTAAATCGGTAACACTCGGCTGACTAGAGTTTGACGTTATTGTCGTATGACGGCGGTGATCAACTGATCCCTTTAGGTCACACCTATAGGATGACACCCAAATCGAATACTAATTATTTGTATACGATACAGTTTAATTAGGGCATTACATATATTTGATATGTACGTTTAGTTACGAGAGTTATTTATTGGAAATTGAGTTAGGAAGTCATTCCACTTAAGTTTATTAGTCAATTATACGATAACTGACTGAATAAATTCTTCGTCTTACTTTAATACAATTAAATAAGATTTAATTTAGTGGTTAATCGTTAATTCATTAAATTAGTTGAGGTCATATATTTTGAGTTAGAGGTAAATAGTTAATTATATTTAAAAGGAGTTGTAAAATAAATTAACTGGGCATTGTGGGATCCATTATATATTGATATAATGGTAAAATATCACTTAAAAGTTAAGTACATATTGTTTATTAATTTGTGTCATATAATTGTTATATGATCAAATTAACACTTAATTATATAAGATAATTAAGCATATGATTAATAAGTATTTATGGGACAAATATCAAAAATCAAAATGGTTCATTGTGGACTCATACGCACCAGTTTTGTGTAGACAAAATCACTAGTGATTTTGCTCTACCAATTCCACACTCCACCATATGATTATGACATGTATGACACATGATCATTATTGATATAGTGTCATTTCACCCTACATTTTCACCACTTTTCGTCTCGTTTTGCTTGCCTTTAACGCTCCCTAGGAGCGTTTCTACGTGTTTTACCTTCTTCTAGCATATTTCTCGCTTTTATCGTGTTTTTGTAGGTAAACCATCAATTGAGGCGATTTCTACCTAGTTTTGATCAACAAAGAAGAAGGTGAATCATTCGGAGGACCCACGGCATACCTTGGGGGCCCCGCATACCCTTGGGGGCCCTACTCGATGCGCCAAAGCCCTCCCGAGTCAAGGCAAGCGAAACCGGGAAGGAAGCAACAAAGTCAAGCGAAGGAAGAAGAGAAATGAGCATCTCACGGGCGTGAAAGGCATTTCACGGTCGTGAAATGCCTGTCCAAGAAGTTGGATTTTCGTGCTTTTGATCTCACGGCCGTGAAACTCATTTCACGGTCGTGAAAGCTTAGTCACGGTCGTGAAACTTGTTTCACGGTCGTGACTGTTCGTGAAAGAAGACCTTGCTCTGCCAATTCCCTCACGACCGTGACTTGCAGTTTCGCGGTCGTGAGACGTGTTTCACGACCGTGAAACCCATTTCACGGTCGTGACTTTGCCAGTCCATGAAGCTTCTCGAGGTGCACGGTCGTGACTTGAACGTGAAAGAAGGCCTGCCTCTGCCACATTAGGTGCACATATCTCACGACCGTGACTTGCAGTTTCACGGTCGTGACACAGCTTTCACGACCAAGAAACACCTTTCACTGTCGTGACCTTGCCAGTCCATGAAGTCTTTTGAAGCCCATCTTTCCTCAATTTTGTACACCTATAAATAGGCCCTCTTGTGTAATTAGAGGGCACGAAACCCTAGATCTGAAACTCTCATAGAATTAGTACTTAATCTTCTATTAGTTGGTTAATTAGCAATTGAGACTTGGTTTAGTGTTGGAACTTGGTTTGTATTCAAAGATTTGTGACAAAATATTGGTTATTATATCAAAGTTCTCACCTTTTTCTAAGTTGGTATAATCTCTTTACTTAATCATGTCTTTAATTAAGTTTTTATTTCAATCCTTGTTATTTATTCATTGTTAATTAGAAGATGTTCATTGTTGTTGATTTACTTGTGCAATTCTTAGTTAATATTGAATTTCCTTTGAATATGAGTGAGTAGTAATCGTGCTACGGTTATGTGGGGGATTATGGGTTCTAGTATGAGTTAATGTGTTTTTGTTGGGGTTAATAGTTGATTATTGTCTTGTCTCCATGCTATGCTTATAACATGTTTGATGAAATGCCTACGTGAGTTTGCATGATTCTCTCGCTTGTTTCGAATACCATAAGATCGAAAGTCGTGGTTTTTCGTGGAACCGCTAGTTTAGAAAACCGTTTCTAGTGACGTGATAGCTAGTTAGAGTCGGTTGGAAGAGGAATTGTAAGACCGAAAGCCTCATTTCACTTTCCTAGACTAGACGACATTTAAACTATTAAACCCGACTTTTTCACCCAACTATACCACCCATATGAACCCGCTCACCCTAGTTTTCTCTCTTATTTGATAAAAAATCAATCTTTCTCATTTTAGGCTCTATTTGTTGTTTTTATTTGTCTTTAATTCTTGTTATTTAGTTTAGCCAACAAATCCAAACCCAAATTATTTTTGTGACTTTGCAAGAGACTTCGTAGACTATTAGATCGTTTTTATACACTAACCGTCCCTGAGACCGACACTCTTACCACATCGCTTATACTTTACATCAAAATGGCGCCGTTACCAGGGACGGTGTATGTTTAATTTGATTGTTTTTAGTTTGCTTTAGTTTTTTGCCTCTTGTCTTGAGAAACCTAGTTTCTCGAGGCATTCTCACCGTTTACATTTAGTTTTCTTGTATGCCCAGGCGAGCTCCCTCAAAGGATCAACCTCCAATCGATCCCGAGATCGAAATGACCTTTAGGAGACTTCGCAAGGTCATCAAAACCGTAAATAGAAGCTCTTTTTCTAATCCGATTACTACAACAAGGAGCCTCTACCTTTGAGTAAAGAAAGGGAAATCCGGGAAAGTAACAAGGTAGAAATTGAGCATCCAAGGGTAGAGAATTGGGAGGGTTTTATGCCGATCGCGGAATTTGTAAATCCTTTTGGAATCCCACCAACCGTCCCACTTCCCATCCAACCACTCAACCTCCCAAGAATGCCTAAATTCTCATCTCACTCTATTCCCACAGAAGATACTCTTCCAAAAACCACCCCCATACAACAAAATTTAACCGGAAATTTCATTTCAAAAACCGCTTTTATCCAATTGGTGGAGAGGAACCAATTTGGAGGTATGCCAAGTGAGGACCCTCATCTACACATGGAGACTTTTTGTGATTATTGTGATGTCGTTTCTCAAACGGGAGTGACTCAAGACCAAATTCGATGGGTCTTGTTTCCTTTCTCTCTTATTGGAGCGGCAAAACGATGGTTGAAGAGTCTTGACAAGGTTGCTCAAGGTATTGACTCATGGAAGAAGCTAGCTCTAGCTTTTTATCAAAAGTTCTATCCACCGGAAAAGAAAAATATATTGAGAGCTAAGATAACCGGCTTCAAGCAAAGGGATGAAGAGTCACTCTATGATGCTTGGGACCGATTCAAGGAGATCATTCGGTCTTGCCCTCACCATGGTTTGAGTGAGTGGTTCTTGGTGCAACAATTTTGGAATGGACTTTATGAAGATGCTAGAGGAAATTTGAATATGGGATCAAATGGAGGGTTCACGGAAGTAGATGAAGCTCAAACTTGGGCACGAATAGAGGAGATGGCGGCCCATAACTCACAATTTAGTAGGCCAAGGCAAACTCCTAGGGGAAAAAATGAGGTGAGTTCCGTCACCCAAATGGGAGCCGACTTTGGAGCTCAACTTAGCTCTTATATGGAAGCAATGAACCTCAAAATGGACCAACAAACGGCTCTATTCCAACAAGCTCAAAGCTCATCTTCTCAACAACCTATGCAACAAGTGAATGCTATGGTAATGACACCAAGCTTACCTCAAGGGGTTTGTGAATGTTGTGGAACATTTGGTCATGATTCTCAAGATTGTAGTGTTGGAGTAAGTGTCTTCCACAATAGTGCATTTATATAATAAATCTCATTTAGAATATACGTGGCATGATTAGTATATTTTTATACTCAACGTCAGTTGATTAACGTAAATCGGTAACACTCGGCTGACTAGAGTTTGACGTTATTGTCGTATGACGGCGGTGATCAACTGATCCCTTTAGGTCACACCTATAGGATGACACCCAAATCGAATACTAATTATTTGTATACGATACAGTTTAATTAGGGCATTACATATATTTGATATGTACGTTTAGTTACGAGAGTTATTTATTGGAAATTGAGTTAGGAAGTCATTCCACTTAAGTTTATTAGTCAATTATACGATAACTGACTGAATAAATTCTTCGTCTTACTTTAATACAATTAAATAAGATTTAATTTAGTGGTTAATCGTTAATTCATTAAATTAGTTGAGGTCATATATTTTGAGTTAGAGGTAAATAGTTAATTATATTTAAAAGGAGTTGTAAAATAAATTAACTGGGCATTGTGGGATCCATTATATATTGATATAATGGTAAAATATCACTTAAAAGTTAAGTACATATTGTTTATTAATTTGTGTCATATAATTGTTATATGATCAAATTAACACTTAATTATATAAGATAATTAAGCATATGATTAATAAGTATTTATGGGACAAATATCAAAAATCAAAATGGTTCATTGTGGACTCATACGCACCAGTTTTGTGTAGACAAAATCACTAGTGATTTTGCTCTACCAATTCCACACTCCACCATATGATTATGACATGTATGACACATGATCATTATTGATATAGTGTCATTTCACCCTACATTTTCACCACTTTTCGTCTCGTTTTGCTTGCCTTTAACGCTCCCTAGGAGCGTTTCTACGTGTTTTACCTTCTTCTAGCATATTTCTCGCTTTTATCGTGTTTTTGTAGGTAAACCATCAATTGAGGCGATTTCTACCTAGTTTTGATCAACAAAGAAGAAGGTGAATCATTCGGAGGACCCACGGCATACCTTGGGGGCCCCGCATACCCTTGGGGGCCCTACTCGATGCGCCAAAGCCCTCCCGAGTCAAGGCAAGCGAAACCGGGAAGGAAGCAACAAAGTCAAGCGAAGGAAGAAGAGAAATGAGCATCTCACGGGCGTGAAAGGCATTTCACGGTCGTGAAATGCCTGTCCAAGAAGTTGGATTTTCGTGCTTTTGATCTCACGGCCGTGAAACTCATTTCACGGTCGTGAAAGCTTAGTCACGGTCGTGAAACTTGTTTCACGGTCGTGACTGTTCGTGAAAGAAGACCTTGCTCTGCCAATTCCCTCACGACCGTGACTTGCAGTTTCGCGGTCGTGAGACGTGTTTCACGACCGTGAAACCCATTTCACGGTCGTGACTTTGCCAGTCCATGAAGCTTCTCGAGGTCCATCTTTCCTTCATTTTGTTAACCTATATATAGACCCTCTTATGTAATTAAAGGTCACGAAACCCTAGACTCAAAATTAGTTAGAATAGATTAGATTAGTCCTCCTAATTAGTTTAATGTTTTCTTAATTACTCCTTAATTAGTATTAGATCTAGTCATGTAATGGGATTTCTTGGTTTTGTACTTGAAGATGGGTGACAAAGTCTTCTCCTTTATTCAAGATTTCCTCTTTTATTGTTCATCTTTTGCCTTAATTAGTTGGTATATCTTCTTAATCTCTTTTCATATACTTGCTAATCTTGTCATTTCATTACATGTTTTGTTTCATTCTTATCATTATGTCTTGTCTTAGTTTTATATCTTATTCCTCCATATTCCTCATGTTAAGTAGTGAGTAGTGATTAATCTAGGGTTAGTGGGGGATAATGGGTTTTAATGAGGGTTAATGTTTGTTTGTTGGGTTGACTTGTTGATTAATTGTCTTTCTTCCAACTTATGCATACCACATGTTTGATGAAATGCTTGCTTGACAAACTTGAATGATTCATGTTTATTATACATTTCCGTAAGATCGAAAGCCTCGGAATATGTTAGGATTTGCATATAGTTGGTATATCGACCTTGTGTACGCGAGAGCTAGCTTGGTTCGGTATATGGGAGGGATTGTAAGATCGAGAGCCTCAATCCACCGCGCCCAAGTTTGACTACCCATTAACTATGAACCCGACTCACTAGAACCCAAATTACCCATTTGAACCCACCGATCCTAGACTTTCCTTTTATTGCTTGTTATTTGATTATCTTAGTTTTGTCTTACTTTCCTACTTATTTGCATTTACTCAATGTTCTTAGATTAGTTTCAAATCCACTTCTATATCGTGACACCCTTGAGCATAGCTAGTTTTGACTTTGCATATCGAATACCCACCGTCCCTGTGGACCGACCTTGACTTGCCACCGTGCTTAGTCTTGTTATAAATATCGTTTGACACATCGAAACGACGCGTGTCAAAATGGCGCCGTTGCCGGGGACGGTGCGATGTATTTGATTTGTTTTCTAGACTTTTCTAGTTGTGCTTGTTTGCCTTGAGGAACTTTGTTTCTCAAGGTTATTTCTAACCCTTTTATTTAGTGCCTTTGTTTGTAGTTTTCTTATATTTGCATAATCTTCAATAATGACACAAAGCTTCCAACAAGAAGAGTATGGGCAAGGTGAAGCTTTTGACTATGACTCCCATGAGTGTAGAGGGTTTGTTGAGTAAGATAACATATTCCCATCCTATATCTCATATAATGAAGGCCCAAGCTACTACCCCGTCTCTCCTTATGAAATCCCCCATGTCCAACCTCCACAACAACAACAATTCCAAACTACTTACAACCACCCACAAAATCAACCACCCTTCTTGCCACAACAAGTTGACAACCATGAACTTGATGAGCAAAGTTTAATCTTTCAACTTATGCGAATGAAAGAAGAAGCCCAAGCAAGGGACATGGTTCTCAATGAAATTGTAGCCCATGGGAGAATGTTGGCTACTAAATTAGCTTAATTGAATGCCGACCAAGAGCTTGATGAAGAACGAGAGGAAAATGGAAAGATGGGTAACAATGAGACATTTCCTCTTGCTTCTAGCCACGCACCCTCAACAAATGATATGGGAAAGACTTATGATTCCCCTTGGGGAGGAGTTTTGATAGAGGATGATAGTGACGATGATGATGAGTATATGCTTAATTGTGTAGAAAGTGTTTTGACTCCTTCATCTCCTCTTTCTTGTGTGACAAAGAGCCTTTCTTCCATTGAGTTTGATGATACCGGGGCAATGGAGAGTGGTGAAATAAAAGATTCAAGTGAAACCTCCCTTTTTGATGATGCCTTTTCAAAGGAAGAGGAGTTAAATGATAATGGAGAAAGGGAGGATGCGGTAATAGAGAACTTGAATGAATTTTTCCTCTTTGAAGACTCAATCTCTAGTGAGGATGAATGTGAAGCGAATTATGAGCCAACTACTCTTCCTCCCTCTACTTGGGATGTATATAATGACGATGAGGAAGACCCTTTGCCTCACTTTTCTTTTATAAACCATGAAGAGGGTTTGTGTGTCATGGAAACTTGTGAAGGTGAAAGGAGGAATTTTAAGCCCCCAAAAGAGCATGAGTCGTATTTTCTACCTTTTATTGACAAAGGTTGTGACTTGATTGGTTTTAAGCACCACAAGGGCCTTAGCTTCATGGCCAAGTTGGATTGGATGTGGGTCTACTTTGTATCGAAATGGACAAAGCCTTACTTGTGCTTGTTCGAAGCTTATGCCCAAGCCTTTGATCGATTATTAAGAGCATTAAGTGGCATGGACAATGTCAATGAAGAATAGTTCCAACAAAATCGACTACTCTTCATTAATTCTTGAACAAGAACGGGTTTTGTGAAGTCCCCCAAGAATCACAAATTTGTATATAATTCTAACTTATCTTACTAATGCTTGATAGATATTAGTTTGCATGGAAATTGGTTAAATTAACGATAATGAGGTCGAATTTTTGTTTGGCCAATTGAATCATTAATTAAATCAATTTCCCATTACTTAGTTAATTTTGTAAATTTTAAGTGCAATTTTTATCAATGAGAGTGTGAGAGAGGGATTTAATGTGTTGTGAGATTGTTTTTGTAAGTTGAAATGAAGGAAACATGGCGGAATGCTAATGAAGAAGCGAGAAATAGAACAAGAGTGAAGATTTTGGAGCAAAAAAGTCGAAAAAGACGAGTCACGGCCGTGAATGAGGCTTCACGCCCGTGAAAATTGAAGCAAAGCAAAGGAACTCACGGTCATGAAGGTCATTTCACGGTCGTGAAACTGTGAGAAAGAATGCAGTAACTTTGCAAAAACAAGTCACGGTCGTGACTTGTAGTTTCACGGTCGTGAAAGCTATCTCACGCTCGTGAGCCTTATTTCACAGTCGTGAAATCACATGAACCGTGATTCCTTCACATCTTTTCTTCACTTCTTCTTATCTTTCTTCATCTTCTTCATTCAACCACACAAACACACATCCAAACCCTTATCTCACTAAAAAACTCCAAACTCCCTCAAATCTTCACCAAATCACCTCAAATCTTCCCGAAACTGTCACAAAAAGTCTTCTTCTTCAATTATAAACACATTAAGAACCATTCTTTAGCCTTAAAAACACCAAAAAACTCAAAAAAATTGATTTTCAACCCTAGGTTTTGAAAAATCCGAAATTGGGGATCTCTTTTTTGGTTTAGTTTTTTAGCTTTCTACTTCAATAGAAAGTGATTTTGGGGTCAATTGAAGGTTTTTCTAGTGTTTTTAATCGTTTTAGAAACCTTTTTTAGCAATTTTTTTTTTGGGTGAAAAGCTTGCTTTAAGACAACAATGGCAGGACAAGGGAAGGGGAAGGCGGCGGCGGCACGAGCTACAAAGAGAAGGAGAGGCAGCGGGTCGAACAACCCAAACCCGGACGAAGATTTGGAGATCGAGCAACTTCCGGGTTTTCCGAAAGTCGTCTTTGAGACGGATGCTCATAGACAAGCCTTTGCAGCGATTCAAGGGTTGGTGATGGAGCCTACTGTTTTTCTGTGCCACGACGTCATACGTCGTCTCGGCTTGACGGAACCTACGCAGAATTTTTTCGCGGTTTCAGGTATGGCTACTTTATACTCTATGCATGAGCTCTCCTACCGGAGTCTCACGCTGGAATTTTTGAGTAGTTTGAATAGTTTGGTAAATGCTGAGAATAGACCGTGTTTTTCTTTCCGTCTTGCCAACACTTCGCATGTCGTCCCTATAGATGACTTCGCTGCTATTTTGGGGTTAGAATTCCCTTCTAGAAGGGATTCTGTAGAGCCAAAGGGATATGATTTGAGCCCGCTTTGGATGGCTTTGACCGGGAGGGTTTTGGCCGACTTCCGTAGGAATTCGGCCCTCTTAATTCACCACCATGTGCCCCGTTTTTGGCACAGGTTAGTGTCAGGCACCTTCCTAGGTCGGCAGGAGCCGAACAATGTAACCCAACTTGACTTGACCCTCTTAGAGTCGCACTTCAATGTGCAAGGGTCTAGGGATACCTTCACCTTTCCCCTGATGAATGAAATTTATAGGAGGTGGAGGAAGTTGGGTAGGACCACCGTAGCGCGCAAACAGACGGTGGTCATGGGGGGTTTGGTGACATTTCTGGCTAAGCACTTTGACCCTGACTTTAATAGCGATGGGGCGTACGAGGCTTTAACCGGGGGGACACTTTTAGACGAGACTTCCCTAATCCACTTAAATTGGATTAGGCTTGACCGGGCAAAGGGTTTTCTTTGGGTGATCAAGGATGCCACACCCTTTTACCTACCTTGTCATAGACTCCCACTTTTCGCGCCTAGGACCAACTTAGTTGATAGGCGGCCTAGCTACCTGCTACCAGTGACGATGGCAGGTGGTCGGGCCTCTTCTAGTGGCGCTAGGGAGGAGGGAGAGTCTCCCCAACAACCTCGACCCCAACCCACATCTATACCGAGTCATAGTGCACCCCAAGTAACATTGCTTGTTCCTCCTTTTCTCCTACCACATTTGCATGCACCTTACCCCCCACCCAGTTATGTGAATATTCCCCCCTACCCCTTTGAGTACTCGGGGTATGTTCACCCCGACCCTACCATGTCTCCCCAGGGCGACTACCTGACTGGTCTAATGCAGAACATGCATTTGAACATGCATGAAGACCGGGTTAATAATTATTATGCCTCCTACCCCAACTACTTTTTGCTGGCTAACCAAGGGTACATTGACCCTAACGGTTTTTTGCCAAGCTGGGCACAACCCGATTTTTTTGTTTCCCAACCATGGAAACCGGGGAGGGGAAGGCGGCATGGAGACCGGGGGAGATCAAGGGAACCGGGAAGAGGGTGGTGGTAGTGGGGGGCGGGATGAGGATGAGGATGTGATGGAGACCTTTTGAGGAGGTTTTGTGTTTTTGTTTGATAATTGGAAGAGTCGGAGTGGTGTCTAGGTGGCTAATTTAGCATCTACCCCCTCCCCTCTAGTGTGTGCCTCCTCCTCTCCTCTCTTTGATTGACATGATTTGTTTTCTTTAACTTGTAATTTTTGTGTTTTGTTGGTTGGCCTCGGTAACATTGGAGGCGGGTGTCCATACCATCGGACACCAATCTTTTGCTCCTTCTTGAAAAATCCAAATTGACAAACAACCTTTGCATTTAGCTATTCTCATGCATCACGTAGTTGCATTTTTTTAGGTGCCATTTTTAGACTTTCCCGTGGTTGGTACCCCCATGAGGGGCATTGCATTTATGCACTTTACCGCCACGACGAGACTCCGATATGGCACTCTTAGTTTTTTTATTATCTGGACTTTCTTGTGGGAGGTACCCCCATGAGGGGCATTGCATTTATGCACCTTACCACCGCAACGAGACTCTAGATTAGCATATAGTTTAGCTTGCATTTACTTAGATCATGCACTTTGTATTATATCATTTTGCATTTAGTGTTAGGAATATTATTTAGTTCATGCATTTCATATAGAATAGTTCATTTGCATAACTAACCCTCTTGTATATATTGTTCATATTGTGAATATTCATCAAAAATAAAAAAACCTCAAAAACAAGTTTTTATTTTTCAAAATATTTAAAAACCCAAAAACATGTTCTTTTCCTTTTAGAAAATCATTCAAAAACCCAAAAACATGTATTTCTTTACTTTCAATAATCCTATTTCATACATTGAGGACAATGTTTGTTCCTATGTGGGGGATGGGAAACTATTTTCATAGTTTTAAAAATTTGAAAAAAAATCCAAAAAAATGCTTTATTTTGCATAGAAAATCTTTCAAAAATCCTAAAAAATTGAAAAAGTTT
The DNA here is from genome assembly GCA_022085475.1 of Heliosperma pusillum. Taxonomy (NCBI): domain Eukaryota; kingdom Viridiplantae; phylum Streptophyta; class Magnoliopsida; order Caryophyllales; family Caryophyllaceae; genus Heliosperma; species Heliosperma pusillum. Next base: position 87,554 of record JAIUZE010070692.1, on the reverse strand, counting down.
GAAAAATCCTAAAAATTAGCTTGTTTATATCTTACTTTGTATATATTTGCATTGCTTTTTCTTCTAACCTCCATACATAGGTCCGCTACACATCACTTAAGAGACTTATAGAAGGGATTAAGAAGACCGCCATGGTATGATCGTTCTTATTCTTTCCCCTTCTTTCTTTCTTTACTTCTTATCACATGAGGAGTTTGGAGGAATTGTTGATGATTGCGATGTTGATTTTGATGGATTGGCGGTTGTGTGACTTATGTGCTGTTAGGGGGTTTCATTAGATTAATTGTCACGTAGTTCACTAGAGCATTTGCTTTAAGTTGTATATATGTTGCTTAATTCTAGATCATGGCATATAGTTGCATTTAGGAGAACTTTTTGAAATGCCTAATTTGGAAATTGAACAAGCTTGGATAAGCCCGTGTAGATATTTTTTTTACTTAGCACTTTGCCTATTAAAATAGATTTTGAAACACCTTTTAATGTGTATTTTTAGCATAATTTTCGCACCGTTTCCTAGAGCCTAGTCAAGGGCTTGCATTTACCATCTTGACCATCCCCATGGTGTGAAAAATTCCTTGGTGAACGCTTTCCTAGGTGACTCTCGAGGCCATGTTATTGTCCAATCATCACATTTCACTACATTTGACAAAAAAGAAATTTTTCCATCACAAGTCCAAAAATTGAGTTCAAACACAATTGAAAAGAAAAGCTTGAAATTTTGCATATCTTTGCCTTAGTCCTAGCTTAGGGAGTGCATATGAAGACTTCTAGGCTCTTTTAGAGTACCCTCAATACATATAAGGTCGCTCTCGATGTCGCTACGGCGAGGATTTGCCTATTGTTGGTCTCCGTCGCACACCTTTCGCTAGGCTACCTTGCTCTCAAAAGGCACCCAAATCAAGAAAAAGAAATCAAATAAGAACTCAAACATCTCGTTTCCTTACCTTTTTGATGATTACTCCTACGTTACATGGCTAAGAGGGGACGACCCTTCCTTTCACTTAGGCGAGAGGCGGAATTCCGATCCTACAGTGTCTTCTAACACCATGGGGCCCTCACTTTCCATCCCGCCTTATCACCCTTGACAAAGCTTTCTAGTGAACGTGAACGAATATACTAATTTTACACAATAAAGAGGTGATTTATTTCTTTCTTTCTAGGCCTAGTTCTTTGTAAAACTAGTAATTACATAGGAATTTGCATGCTTAAATATTTTCCATTTTAGATGAATCCCGGCGCATGGATGAGGCATGTTGCCATTTGCTTTTGTAGATGCATTCTCATTTGTTTTGTGTGCTTTATTGCCTAAAATGCATCAAAGTTTTGGCAAGACCCCACTTGCCTTGCAAGAAGGTGTCCTACCTCATGGATACCTTGTTGCGAGTTGAAGGGACGGAGCAAGGCCCGTTAATTGCCTTGTATCGGTTAGGTTAAGAGTAGTTAATTAAGGGTCTTGACTATTGTTCATCCTTACTCGGGACGAGTAAGGGTTTGGTTTGGAGAGATTTGATATAGTGTCATTTCACCCTACATTTTCACCCATTTTCGTCTCGTTTTGCTTGCCTTTAACGCTCCCTAGGAGCGTTTCTACGTGTTTTACCTTCTTCTAGCATATTTCTCGCTTTTATCATGTTTTTGTAGGTAAACCGTCAATTGAGGCGATTTGTACCTAGTTTTGATCAACAAAGAAGAAGGTGAATCATTCGGAGCACCCACGGCATACCTTGGGGGCCCCGCTTACCCTTGGGGGCCCTACTCGATGCGCCAAAGCCCTCCCGACTCAAGGCAAGCGAAACCGGGAAGGAAGCAACAAAGTCAAACGAAGGAAGAAGGGAAATGAGCATCTCACGGGCGTGAAAGGCATTTCACGGTCGTGAAATGCCTGTCCAAGAAGTTGGATTTTCGTGCTTTTGATCTCACGGTCGTGAAACTCATTTCACGGTCGTGAAAGCTCAGTCACGGTCGTGAAACTTGTTTCACGGTCGTGACTTGTTCGTGAAAGAAGACCTTGCTCTGCCAATTCCCTCACGACCGTGACTTGCAGTTTCACGGTCGTGAGACGTGTTTCACGACCGTGAAACCCATTTCACGGTCGTGACTTTGCCAGTCCATGAAGCTTCTCGAGGCCCATCTTTCCTTCATTTTGTTAACCTATATATAGACCCTCTTATGTAATTAAAGGACACGAAACCCTAGACTCAAAATTAGTTAGATTAGATTAGATAAGTCCTCCTAATTAGTTTAATCTTTTCTCAATTACTCTTTAATTAGTATTAGATCTAGTCATGTAATGGGATTTCTTGGTTTTGTACTTGAAGATGGGTGACAAAGTCTTCTCCTTTATTCAAGATTTCCTCTTTTATTGTTCATCTTTTGCCTTAATTAGTTGGTATATCTTCTTAATCTCTTTTCATATACTTGCTAATCTTGTCATTTCATTACATGTTTTGTTTCCTTCTTATCATTATATCTTGTCTTAGTTTTATATCTTATTCCTCCATATTCCTCATGTTAAGTAGTGAGTAGTGATTAATCTAGGGTTAGTGGGGGATAATGGGTTTTAATGAGGGTTAATGTTTGTTTGTTGGGTTGATTTGTTGATTAATTGTCTTTCTTCCAACTTATGCATACCACATGTTTGATGAAATGCTTGCTTGACAAACTTGCATGATTCATGTTTATTATACATTTCTGTAAGATCGACAGCCTCGGAATATGTTAGGATTTGCATATAGTTGGTATATCGACCTTGTGTACGCGAGAGCTAGCTTGGTTTGGTATATGGGAGGGATTGTAAGATCGAGAGCCTCAATCCACCGCGCCCAAGTTTGACTACCCATTAACTATGAACCCGACTCACTAGAACCCAAATTACCCATTTGAACCCACCGATCCTAGACTTTCCTTTTATTGCTTGTTATTTGATTATCTTAGTTTTGTCTTACTTTGCTACTTATTTGCATTTAATGATTGTTCTTAGATTAGTTTCAAATCCACTTCTATATCGTGACACCCTTGAGCATAGCTAGTTTTGACTTTGCATATCGAATACCCACCGTCCCTGTGGACCGACCTTAACTTGCCACCGTGCTTAGTCTTGTTATAAATATCGTTTGACACATCGAAACGACGCGTGTCAATTATCATTATACAATCTCATACACTACCTATTTGCATGGGAATAAAAAATGAGCAAAATAAGAGCCACAAGGGCTAGCACCATCCGGCCAAAAGGCCTTCATAAGAGAACAAGAGTTGTTCTCATTTGATACAACTTCATTTTTGCTTATTTTCCTTCTTCTCTCTAAAAACCTCCAAAATCTCTCTAAAAACTAACATGCAAACTAATATTCATATCATATTACTAGTGTAGTAATACAATAATATTAGTAGTATAATGTCTTACTTATTATCTAGTTAATAATAAGGTAAGATTATTTGGGTTTAATCTTGGGTGCAACAAGAAGGAGACCTTCTACTTTGGAGGTTGTTTTATGGAGGATCATCAATTAATTCCATTCTTAAGAACAATAAGAAAGAGTTCTTATTGTGGCCATATTGAACCGAAAATTCCCAATGTAAGGATATTTTCGTCTTATCTTTTCTTTTATGCTTTTATATTTGCATGCATGATAACTAGATCCTAAATCATTAAGTTAATGTAATTTAATGAACTCATTAGAGGAGTCTAATTAGAGGTCTAGGACGTTCATGTGGTATCAGAGCTCAATTGTTACATACATGTTGATTTTAAGCATTAAAATCGAGTTATACGATAACTTGGGTAAAATTGAAAATTTATGTTAAAAATTGGTTTGCACGAAATTTTTGATTTGCATGCATACCTACTGACCTCAAAATGGTTGTTGTCAAATTTGGTGATTTTAGGGATTAATTTGCTATTAATTTTGATTCATGGCCTTTAAATCATGTTAATATGCATTTTTTATGTTAAAAGTTAACTAAAAATAGTTGCATGTTGATTCTGGCCATGAAATTTTTATATGATCTCACATGAATGTTTTAAATACTGTATGTAAAATTTCGTGACTTTTCATAAAGTTTTGCATGATTATTGATTTTTATGAGATAAAGTCAATAAAGTGAGATTATTATGTTCATAAAATCGAAACGTTCTTTTATGGTCTTGAAAATTTTTGGTACATTTTATAATCTGATTTATATCATCTTGGTGAAAGTTTGAAATATGTTTCACTATTTTAATATATTTATTGGTTTTTATTTGATGAAACCGATAAATTTAAAGCTATTTGTTCATAAAATAAATTCAAAATTTTTGGGCAAATTTTTCTGGATTTTTGAGTTCCTGGAAATGTTCCAGAATGTACAAAATGTTTGGTTTCAAAGTTGTATGAGTTTTATATTTTATTTTGGGTTTATTTCATAAATGTTATGATTAAACCTCTATATTTAGCAAATACGATCAATTCGAACTAATTAAATACAAACAAAGTTAGTGGAGACTAATTTTTAGTTCTAAATAAGTTTAGATAATTAATTTGAGCTTAAATACGATTTAAGTATTGATTAGTGATTTTTAATGGTTAAAAATCGATAAAATCCATAAAACCGAGCTAGAATGAGCATGATAAGTATTAAGGGCGATTTCTTTGTATGATTTTTACAGCATTTTTATTTATGTTGTTATTTTTGAATGAATGAATGTCATTTGTTTAATTTTTAATGCAAGATTGTACCTAGTATGGCCTAGATTATTTTAATCGGTATTACCCGTAATGTAACGGAATGCCAATTCGGTTGTAATTTTATTTGCGAACTCGTATCGCCGTTTGTAATAATTTAATTTCATTTTTAGATCAAATGTATAATAGGAATTTTATTTGTATCTTTTGTAATTAATTATTATGAAGACGAAGATTCCCGAAGTCAGTGTTCCAAAAGACGGTGCCTTTTTGGAGCGTGTTCCATGAAGAGGCAAGGGGCCAAGAAGTTGGTTTCCGATTTTGTAATCTTCTAGTTAATTAGATTAGCTACGTGGCCATACTAGGATTTATTATTTGCTTGCTTTATGTTTTCCATTCATGCCAAAATCGCCAACATGCAATTTTATTTCTCGATTGTCAATTCAAAGATATTCAAAATTCACCGACTTAGTTCGCTTTTAGGGAATTAATAACTAAATTGACAAGACCTCTCACGTGACTTTAAAAATTGAGATTAGCCTTACCAATTAGTAACACCTATGAATCCCGTGTTCATAGGGCTACTACGCTCGTGGGTCTCTTTTTACCTCGGGTAAGTAGGGTGATACGATCACAAGCTAAAATTGGATTTGACTCAATGAGATAAGCGTTATCTTGGGACTAGGAGATGGATTTAGTTTAAATCCGTTAACCAAGAGTTCTAAGGGTAGAATTAGTCAAGTATTGACTTACCATTTTTAGATAAAGGTAGCATACGATGACTATTTTTTGTCTAAAGATGGGTCTTGGAATCACTTATATAATTTCGTGAGAGGTCATTATATGAGTGACTTGTTTAAAATTGTTTTACAAGTAAATTATATTTAAGCAATGAATGTTTATTTTCCGTTTATATTTATCATATTCGCGCAATGACAAATATTTTTCCTTCTACGAACTTGTAAATCCATTCAATCGTGGAAAGGAGTTTCCATTATTTTATACGGTAGAATTTTGATTACGATCTCCGTTTAAACCACCATAACTAATGACAAAATTGTAAACAATGTGTTTTTGTATATTTATTCAGAAGCAATGTACATCACATTTATATAGTTACAAAGGGGAACATAGTCCTATAATCTAGGAGGTATACAAGGAAGGAATAAACTATAGTAGTAAACAAATAAGAGAGTAATATGTGCAATATTATAGGAATCAATTAGCCGTGATATGCTTGTTGTAATAATGGGATTATGGTTGACTTTCTTTGGATGTAAAATCTTCAATATTCCCGCTCAAGATGGACGGGCGTTGGCGAAGTCCTATCTTGGACGATAACTCAGTGAAGCGTGATTTATGCAGGGGTTTTGTAAGTGTGTCTGCTACTTGATCAGTGCCGTTAATATGTTGAACACGAATATGGCAGAGTCAGACTTGTTCTTTGACGAAGTGAAAAGAGAAGCAAAGTTCTTCATTCTTGAGGAAAACCGGGTTTGCGGAATAGTGAGTGGCGGAGAGATTATCGCAGTAGATGACAGGGGGTCAGGGAACATTAATGCCGAGTTCTTGAAGGAGAGAAAGTAACCAAAGGAGTTCAGCAGTTGTGTCAGCGACAGCCCGGAACTCTGCTTCAGTAGATGATCGGGATACGGCCCGTTGTTTACGGGATGACCAGGTAATCGGGTTAGAGCCAAGGTAGATGATCATGCCAGAGGTTGAGACGTAGTCATTTGTATCGCCCCCATGGTTCGCATCGCAGTAGGCATGAAGACGAAGAGGGGACGTTTTTGTGAGTTGAATGCCAAGGTGTAGGGTTCCTCGAAGATAGCGAAGTAGTCGCTTTAGAGCTGTCCAGTGAAGGGTAGTGGGATGGTTGAGGAATTGAGCGAGTTTGTTGACGGAGTAGGCAATGTCGTGTCTTGTGAGGGGTAAGTATTGGAGGCTACCAATGATGGCACGGTAATCCGTTTCATTGTCTTTGGGTTGGTTTGGTTCGGCAGTTAATGGGGGATGTGTGAGCATGGGTGTGGAGGAAGGGTTGCAATCTTGGTAGTTGAATTTTTGTAATAGGTCGGAGAGATATTTGGTTTGGTTGAGCTGAAGGCCATCTTTTGTAGGAGTGACTTCAATACCAAGGAAGTATGATAAGGGACCAAGGTCTTTTAAGGAGAATTTGGTGGAAATTTGTGTGATAAAATTAGTAATGTGGTTTGGATTGGGTCGGGTGACAATTATATCATCAACGTAAACAAGGACGAGAAGGGTAACTTGGGCCGTGGTAAGGATGAAGAGAGACGGGTCTGAGATCAAGTTTTTGAAGCCGGTGGTAAGTAAGTAGTTTTTGAGTTCGGTGTACCATGCTCTCGGGGCTTGCTTTCGCCTATAAAGACCTTTGTTGAGTTTGCAAACATGATCGGGTTTGTCCGTGTCAATAAAGCCCGGGGGTTGGATCATTAATACAGTGTCGGTGAGATTACCTTGAAGGAAAGCATTATTGACATCAAGTTGGTGGAGATGCCAATTTTGAGTAGCAGCGATGGTAAGAACAAGACGGATTGTTGTGGGTTTGATGACGGGACTGAAAGTTTCCGAGTAATCAATACCTGGTCTTTGATGAAATCCTTTAGCAACTAATCGAGCTTTGTGTTGTTTTAGGCTTCCATCGGGATTGTACTTGATTCGATATACCCATTTGCATCCAATGAGGTTGTGGGCTTGTGTTCGGGGTACAAGGGTCCAAGTTTGGTTATGAAGGAGAGCTTGGTGTTCATTAATCATGGCAGCGCGCCACCTTGGATCGATGAGGGCTTGTTTGGTTGTTGTAGGTGTGGTATGAGTGATGGGTGAGATGGCAAGCTTAGCATATCGAGGGTTAGGGCACATGATGTTATTAGATAGACGGGTGTTGTGGGGATGGGGTGGTGGTGGAGGCGGTGGTGGTGGGGTGGGGGATGAGTGAGATGTGGCAGGGGAAAGGGTTGGGTCCGGGGAGTGAGCAGGGGTTCTAGGGGAGGAAGGGGATTGTTGTGTTGGGGTAGGGGTCGGTCCAGGGGGATTGTTGGGTGGTCGCGGGTCAGGGGGAGGGATTGTGGTGTGAGGTATGTTGAGGTCAAGAAGAGGGAGAGTAAGGGTACACCATCGATCAGTTGTGGGGACGATGGCTGGCGCGGTTTTGGAGAGCGTGAGATATGGGTATTCGTTTTCGATGAAGCGAACATGACGGGAAGTATATAATTTTCGAGATGATGGGTCATAACAAAGATATGCACTTTGTGTGGTGGAATAACCAACAAAGATACATGGTGTGGATCGGTTTTCAAGCTTATGTGTGGTGTACGGACGGAGCTAAGGAAAGGAAAGACCGCCAAAAGGACGAAGTTTGTGATAGTTCGGTGGTTGGTTATGGAGTTTTTCATACGGGGATTTATTTTGAAGGGTTGAGGTGGGTAATCGGTTAATGAGATAGGTGGCCGTTGAAAAACCATATGGCCAAAAGGTTGTTGGGAGATTAGCTTGGGTTAGGAGTGCGAGCCCGGTTTCGACGATATGTCGATGACGTCGTTCGGCGAACCCATTATGCTCGGGTGTATGTGGTGGTGAGCTAAGGTGAGTGATGCCATTGTCAAGAAGGTCGTGTTTTAACTTTTTGTATTCTCCACCATTGTCGGAATAAAATTGTCGGATTGGTTTATTAAAATATTTTTCGACAATAGATTTAAATCGATGAAAAGTGACTAATGTGTCGGATTTATTTTGATAGGATATAGCCAAAAGTAGTGACTAAAATGGTCAACACAAATAATGTAATATTTAAAATCGTCATGGGAGAGAAGGGGTGCAGTCCACACGTCTGAATAAACGAGATCAATAGGAGCCTGCGATGTGAGTGTTGAAATGGAGAACGGTAATTTTTGACTTTTATTCATTAAGCAAGCAGTACACTGAGAAAAATTTGAAATACGTAAATTAAAATTGGTGTTTAGTAATTTTAGAGTGGCATTTGATGGGTGGCCAAGACGGTGATGCCAAGAGCTGGAGGTTGCGGAGTAGGCATGTGGTGGCGACAGCGGATTCCATTCATAGGAGCCTTCAGGGAAGTGACCTTGAAGGAGCGTTTCCCCCGTCTGTTTGGCCTTAAAACAGAAAGAATTAGATGAGAATTGAGCAATGGCATTATTGTCTTTGCAGAATTGAGAAACAGAAAGCAATTTACGAGATATGGTTGGAACGACTAAAACATTATTGAAAAGAAGAGATTGGTGAGAAAAAGAACCATAATGGGTGATTTGGAGCGAGGAGCCATCTCCAATAATTAGGTCATCGGGTCCATCATACGGAGTGTGGAGAGACAGATTTTGGAGGTCGTTGACAATGTGATGCGAAGCGCCACTGTCAACAAGGTATGAGGCAGAAGACGGGTTGGATGAGGCAGAAGCGGTATGAGCATAAGGGCAGTTTTGCATAGTTGGTGGTGGAGGAAAAGTGACGTTGGGATAGTCGCGTTTGAAGTCGGAGCAGTCATAGATGACATGACCCTTGTTTCGGCAATATTGGCAGCGACCCAGAAATTGTTTCGGGACTTGGTTGTTTTTTTGGTGGGGTTGTGTATATCGAGGTTGGTGATTGGTTTGATGCGAGTGACGGTTTTGAGTTGGTTGTTGTGAATAGCGTGGGGCAGAGTAGGTGTAAGGACGGGTAGTGGCAGCATGAGCCGAGGGGTTGAAGGGAGTGGTAGGGGTCTGTTTGTGAACAACGAGTTCATGGTTGATGAGCTTTTCGTGTAGAGCTTCGAAGGTGATTGGTACGTCTCGTGCACGAACGGCATCGATGACGGATTTATAGAGGTTTTGATCGAGGCCATCAAGAATTTGAGAGGTAATGTCTTCATTGTCGACGGGTTTTCCTAATTGTGCTAGGTTGGCAGCGCAAGTTTTGATCTCGAGCATATAATCCGAGACAACTTTGTCACCAAGAGTTATATTACGGAGACGGGTTTTTAATTGGAGTATGTGGCCACGTGACGGGTTGGCGTAGGTTGTTTCAAGGAGGGTCCAGGCATCATGAGAGGTGGTTGCGTCTAGGATTATGGGTGAGACCGAGGCATCAAGTGTCCCAGCAAGAGCACCCAATATGAGTTGGTCTTGCTTGAACCATGTATTGAATGCTGGATTTGGGACGGGGTTGGGGTTGTGTGTGGATGTCGTGGGTGTTGGTGTTGTAGTTTTCGGAGGTAGAAAGGATAAGCCGTCGAGAAAACAGAATAGACCGAGGCCTTGGAGGAGTCGGGTGATCTGAAACCGCCACGAATGGTATGTGGTGGGGGTTAATTTTGTGCAGGTAGGGAAGAAGATGGACAGGAGAGTTTTGGTTGGTTCGTCGGCATTCGGAATTAGGGCGTTAGATTGGTTTGCCATGGGTATATGAATGACGACTACAAGAAGAAGAAGCAAGGTTAGGATCGATGTTGGCGTTGATACCATGTAAACAATGTGTTTTTGTATATTTATTCAGAAGCAATGTACATCATATTTATATAGTTACAAAGGGAAACATAGTCCTATAATCTAGGAGGTATACAAGGAAGGAATAAACTATAGTAGTAAACAAATAAGAGAGTAATATGTGCAATATTCTAGGAATCAATTAGCCGTGATATGCTTGCTGTAATCATGGGATTATGGTTGACTTTCTTTGGATGTAGTATCTTCAATAAAAATAAATTTTTCTTTTGATCCTCATATTCACCATTGCAAATATCTCTTATGAAGAGTATATGAATAAGTCACACTTAGTCAAAAACGTTTTGATTTTGTTTTAGTGACGTCATCTTAATACAACGGTGCATCAATCTTTTTGCTCCAACGAAAATATTTGTAATGTTTTGGTATGTCGTCATAATGCTCCTTATCGAGGCTTACCTCAAAAGAGGCCAAATTAGTTGAGACGACTACGTTTCTCGATTTATTTGAAATCACGATTAACCAAATACCGTAGTCACTTTATGAAAGGTTTATCCTTTTTGAAGGTAAAACCATGAATGAAATAAAGAGTAATCTTCATTATAATTCTAATCTATTTGTCTAAGTAGAGATTCGTAAAAGTGAGTGGGAGCTCTAAGAGGGATGTTTATATTCTTAATTTTTAAGAATAAAACGAGGTTCAAGAGTAGGTTGACACGATGTTGTCACAAGTACTAGTAGAAAAACATTTATTTGCGGCTCATCATTTGAGGCGTTTTTGCCAAATAACAGCAAATAAATTTCAGTATTTTATCTTTTCTTTAAAAAGACACAACTCTATTTGCGGCATTTTCATGAAAAAATGCCGCAAATAACTCATATGAGGCGTTTTTTATGATTAAAGCCGCAAATAGGAAATCTGATTTTTAAAAAAATGCAAAAATAAAAGAGAGTTAATCGGCCATTATTCATTTACTCAACCCTCAATAGCCTGCATCTCACATTCCCATTATCTATCTTCCCAAAAACTTGAAACAAGTAAATCGGCCAAGACTCACATGCACTATCCGACTTCTTCGCATCGCCCATCTACCTCCAGCTTTTTCCATCTTGTTCTCCTTATAATACGTATAATCTCACTCATATAGTATCATTTTAATCAGTCGGAGTTTGTGGGTAATTCTTTTCACTTCCACTTTAAGGTAAAATTAGTTGTATTAGGCTTTTTTTATGACGCCCTTGTTGCTAAATTATGATTTTATAGGTTGCTTGATTTTAACTTAGGGTTCTATTGAAGATTTAATGAGTTAGGGTTTGAGCAATTGGGCATTCTAGTCTTCTAGATATATTTTTTTATGATGGAAAAAATGTAACACCCGCAAATGTACCCTATTTTTATAGTAAAAATATATTACGGATACTTTTCAGCGAAATTTAGTTTTATTTTAAAATTAAATTTCCCGTGTCTAATTTAGAATTTCCGATTTCGTTTTTGGACTTTACGCGAGATTTCGAGTAAGTTACGTCTTAAGACGTTTTTGGGCTTTTCTCATATGTTTTCCACTTACTCCTTCATATACTCCCTTAACCCTAACTCACCCTCACATTCAATCTTCCTTCCTCACCAAGAAAACTCCAAAACCCTAACCTCCATAATTAATCGATCTTAAAATCGTCACTACTCCTTCGTTACTTGCTCAATTCCGCTAATTTCCGTCTTAATCTTTCGTTCTCATCGTCTTCTATCTTAATTGGTAATAAAATTACCGTCTTTCTCACTTTACAATTTATCCGTCTTTCTCAAAGGTGAATTATATTATCTTTTATTATCTAATTGTAGGTGGAGACTTTCTAGACCCCGACAAAGATTACTATCTAGTGGAGGAAGACTTAGAAATCAATTAAAGACGCAAAAAAGTAACAGTGAAGGGTTACTCGATATCATTTACGTGTTTTATGTGTTTTCTATGTTAGTGATCGTATTTAGAATATGATTAGTAATCTTAGGAATTGTGTGTTGATGATAGTTGTTGTTAGTTGGTAATTGATAATGAGAATTGATGATTTTTGATGTTAGATGATGATTGTTGAATGTTGAACCTTAGTGAAATTGTGAATTTCGTGTGATATTGACCCCAGCCGGCCGACCGGCAGCCGGTCAGACCGGCTGGGGAGTGGCTGTATATTTATTTGTGTTACGTAAAATTTGGTTATGCATTATGTCTCAGCCGGCCGACCGGCAGCCGGTCAGCCGAGACACACCTTAATATATCTTCATTTTCTCAAGTAATATTGGTCCTAGCCGGGTAGCCGGCAGCCGGTTCCTTTGACCGGCTGGGACACGCTGTATTTTGATTTGTTTTCAAATGTTATATTGGTGCCAGCCGGGTAGCCGGCAGCCGCTCCCCTTGACCGGCTGGCACACACTGCCAAACCTTATGCATTTCTTTCTTATGTTTTCATTTATAATATTTCCGATGATTCGTTTATCGTATAGATTTACGTAATGACTTTAAATATTAATGTTTCGAATATATGATATTCCATTCGCTTGTATCGCATGTTTTGAGACGGTTCTTGATATGACCCACTTTGAGTCGGTTTTACACATGTTACGGTTTGAGCACTAATTTTCTATTTGCTTTGTACTCTCATTCCCTTGCCTACCTCCACGTTCGTAAGGCTGGAATGTCGGAACGGGGAATGTATCCTTACTGCTTAATTGCATGTGTTAGTGGGCATATGACGACGTTGTTGGGAGGCGAACGCTTTGCGTTGATTGACCCGGCCGTCAAATGTTGTATACTTGCGAGGTGGTGTCATTTCATGTAGCGTACCGCTTGTTATGAGGCTTGTTCTCTTTTCCGCTTCTTTCGTGAAGGTTGACCGAATTTGGGGTACTCGGCGTCTATGATTGACCGAGTCTTGGATGCGAAATGTTTATCGCATGTCGAATCGGAAAATGTTATTCCGAGAGTCTGACCAGGTTTAGACTAGGACCGTATTATGATCGTCGTCCTACCGGGAGGAAATTAGTCTACATATACGAAATGAATTGAATCGTGTATGCGTTCAGGGCAATGTTTTATCCCGTGGATGCCTTTTAATCATACTTGCATGTACACGGTGCTTGTGTGTGTCATTTACCGTGAGAGATGTCGTCAACGTATTGTATGTTTGAATGGATGATTATATGATTGATTACTTGTAATCGTTGGATGACTTGGCATGGTTTGTGTGTCGAGTCTCAATCTTATCAAACTTATGCCGCTAACGGTGAGATGCAAGCCCTAGTGAGAGTGTATGGTTGCCTAAGAGTGTCATCCCCGAGTCTTTCTGTAATATGATGGCTACGGTTTTGTACTTCATGGATCGATGTCCTTATATATATTGAATTGCATATTTATCCTTCTCGCATTTCACATGTATATTTATATATGCATGCTTCTACTTTCGTATTACCGTTTAAGTACGTTTATTGTTATATGGCTGGGAGAACCCGGAGTTACTCCCCACTGATTGTGGCGTTCATGTTTTTCATGGATGAACAGGTTGCTTGATTGGATGGCTTTTTGCTTGTGCTATTTTGGGTTCGGGTGTGAGCTAGCTGGCGTTGGCCTGGATGAGTCACCTCTAGACGTTGTTTAGCTAGTTGCTAATAACTTTGATGTTGGATAGCATTTTGAGTGACTACGTCTCTTGTAGTATTTTATATTTTGGTTTGTAATTATTGACATTCCTCGTACCTTTCCTTTAGCATGTAAAAAGTTTTAAAAACATCGTATTTTCTGTTAATTAAATCACATGCTTGTATGTTTTATTTCCGCATTCGCGAGGGTTGTCACAGTTGGTATCAGATCTTTAACGCTCCCGACGCACACACGTGAACCCTAAATTTAAATTACTTGACCTTGAAATAATAAATGAGAGATGGGTAGATTTAAGGACCTAAGGTGGTAGTCTTTGGTGTACTTGATGTTTATTAGGTTCTAACTTGTTTGTTGATTGTGTTGAGTGATGTTATGTTTGTTTGTAACTACCGTCTTGAGGTGGATCATGTGTTACCTAGAAGATGTATCCTCTACCGAAGAGTGAAGAATGACAAGCTAAGCCTAATTGAAGTGTATTTCTTCCTCATCTATGATTTTTCTCGTCCTTAATGTATCATGCTCTCTTCCTTCTATCTAAGTGCTTCTTTATCATCTAACGTCTCCTCCCCTTGGAGATTACTCTTGTTACTTCCCTTCTCCTTATCAACTGATATTCTTACCTTACTCATGTAACATTTTTGTGGATGCCATACCCATTTGTTTGTGGTATATTATACTTGTCGGAAGAATTTTGAACTTTGTGGGATGTTAGTGTTGGTTAGAATGAATTTGGGATTTTAGGTAAATAGTGTAGATGTAAGTTCACCCCATATTGATGATTGGTTGTATCTCTGAGGGAAGGTGGTAAGATAAGTTTGATGATTTTAATGCTTGATGCTTGCCATGACTCATGTGTGAATAATTCATGGTATTTGATGGTGTAAAGTTGAATGAGTTGGCTAGGACTTCTTAACCCAGTAGGGATTTAATCTTTTGAACTTAGGAGTTTAGTAATATTAGAGTGTCTTGAGGATCATATATATCTAAATTGGAGCTAGTTGTTCTAAGCGAGAATATTTGGATGATACCTTGAGGTGTAAAATGCTTTTGAGACTAAGTGACTTTTTGTGGATTCTAGTGTATGTGTTAGAGTATACGCTTGGTGGAAAAGTACTTGGCTATAATTCTTGGATTTAAAAATATGATCTTATATCATAGTATCGGAGACTTGGTTGAGGTAGTAAGTCGTCGTGATTGATTAAACCATGTTACTTAAGGATTATGGACATGAGTGGAATCTGATTAGATAGGCTATGTCGGTGATGCCTTATGATGTTGATAATGACGTTTTGTTCGGTGTTCTACCTTGTGGGCCATAGGAGTTGAAAAGAGATTAGTATGAAGAATTCCTTGTTAGTTCTTCGATTTTAAAACCTTTGGGAATGTGTCAAATTTTGGAGTTGAGAGAATGTTACTATGCTTGAGTCCCAATTCCGCAATTGGGAGTCCGTGTTATATGAAAGGATGGATGAATTGGGTTGTAATCAATTTGTTAAATCTAGTTGTACCTTACTTTGATGATTTGTTGTACGATGGTCCCTTGTGAGAGAACTTTGTTATCGGGATGAGTTGCTTGGCTATCACCCTAAGTTTGAAAAGGGAAATTTTGTGGATTAAACCTTTTACTCGTGCAATTATTCCTTTCCATTTCCCTTCATGCAAGTTCCTACTAAGCTTGATTCCTAGGAAATTGTTTTCTCTTATTTTTTGCTTTGCTTGGCTATCTTCATAGCTATATCTATCCAACTTCTAGCTTTTGTCTCCCTACCTGTAGCGTCCTTCTAATTTTCGTCACATCTTATCGCGTTCGTGTTTCCCTCGAAATTTTCCTATCGCTTCCAGTTTCATGGTGTCATTGTCTTTCTTCTGGTGAGATAATTGGGTTGTTAGCTATCTTCGTGTTGATTTTGACCATGAATAGAATTAGGATTTAAACCTTAGGATGAATCTGTTGGTGGTATTGTACTCTCTTGATGGCTTCATTTATTGAGCTTGCTATTGTAGTGCTATTTTGGGAATCTAGTTGAGCGTGATAATAGTTCGTTGTTGTTGGGTATTATAACGGTTGCTTGGGATATCATTTGGGAATTAGATGTCTATAATTGGTGGATTCTAAAAGAGACTTTGCTTTAGCGTAATTAAGCCGGTAACCAAAGTTTGAGGAGTTTTGTCATAAATGAAAAGCGATTCATTTTGAGTTTTAGATGAAATAGATGATTTGAATGGTTGTCTAATTGCCAAGTGATTGGCCATTCGTGGGTTGGAATTAGTAATTTTCCTTTATTCTTAAGGAATCATAGTTTGAGATTGAGAAATGTTCATTGCAAGCTTTTGATAGTGAGTGCTCAGTTGTTATGGATTATAGAGTTAGAATGGTGAACCCATTTATCTTGAGAATTAGTAACCATCATAGTTTGCTAATGTGACTATTTATATTTGAGGCTTCGAGGAATATTTTCATAAGTGAAGATAGTTGCATCTCGAGTTATAGTTGAGCTAACTAATTTGATTAATGGTCGCATTGCCATGTGTTTGGCAAAATATTAGTGATTTGGGATCTGTGCCCGACCTTTCTGGAGGTATTGTGTTTTAACTTTTGAGGATGAGAAGTCCATCGTAAATTTAGGATAATGAGTTTTGGAATAAATTGGATCAGAGGATTTTATGGTAAGGACCGTTCACTTTGTGGTTGTTAGTAGATATGGTCCCCTAAGATGAGATTTCTTTGGTTAGTGGTCTCAGATAGAGTATGATGAATATAAGGATTTTATAGTACGTTAAAGGACCTCTCCTGCAGATTACAATCTATGGACCCTAGCCGATGCTAATTAGGTTTGAAGGGTTAGGTTGATGACTTGAGGTCTCGTGGTTATGAAGGATTTCAGTAGAAATCTAATGATTGAAAATGTTGAGGTGTAACTTGGGTAAATTACATCCTCTTGAGGATTAGAGTATTAGTAGAGTTAGTACTATCGAATTCTTGTAGATCTTCGTACCGATTTTATCGTGATCTTCCTATCCCTACGAGTTTGATTTGTTTCGTTTTTGCGTGTTTTGTATATAGTTTGATACCCTGATTGGTGTTTGTGATGCTCGAGTCGCTCTATGTACGTGTAATGTCGTGTTATTTTGATTTTATCTTTGAGAAAACCTTCAAATTTCCATATTATATTTCTAATTTAACGTTTCAAAGAAGTCTAAAGATGGTTTGTATACCCTCTTTTTGGAGAAAATGGATTTCTTTTGCTTTTATATTTGGATTTTGCGTTTGGTTGGATGTTTGGTTTCGTTATTGGAGACGTCTGGTGACTAGTCCTGCACTTACTAACGTTTGTTTTGAATTTTGATTTCACTATTTCGACATTTATTTGATTTTGATAACTAAAGTTCTCGTTCGCGACGGGTACTCTTGTGATCCGTAATTAAAGTTTCGCACTTATGAAAAATTTCCTTAAACCGTTTTCGAGGAGAACCTCGTTCCATAAATGTTTCCCTTGTAAAAGTTTTCGTATCAATGAAAACCGATTCTTGTCCTTGATACTTTTGTTTTCTACTCTTAAGTTTCGAGGACGAAACTTTTTAAAAGATGAAGTGATTGTAACACTCGCAAATGTACCCTATTTTTATAGTAAAAATATATTACGGATACTTTTCAGCGAAATTTAGTTTTAGTTTAGAATTAAATTTCACGTGTCTAATTTAGAATTTCCGATTTCGTTTTTGGACTTTATGCGAGATTTCGAGTAAGTTACGTCTTAAGACGTTTTTGGGCTTTTCCCATATGTTTTCCACTTACTCCTTCATATACTCCCTTAACCCTAACTCACCCTCACATTCAATCTTCTTCTTCCTCACCAAGAAAACTCCAAAACCCTAAACTCCATAATTAATCGATCTTAAAATCGTCACTACTCCTTCGTTACTTGCTCAAATCCGCTAATTTTCGTCTTAATCTTTCGTTCTCATCGTCCTCTATCTTAATTGGTAATAAAATTACCGTCTTTCTCACTATTCAATTTATCCGTCTTTCTCAAAGGTGAATTATATTCATCTTTTATTATCTAATTGTAGGTGGAGACTTTCTAGACCCCGACAAAGATTACTATCTAGTGGAGGAAGACTTAGAAATCAATTAAAGACGCAAAAAGATAACGGTGAAGGGCTACTCGATATCATTTACGTGTTTTATGTGTTTTCTATGTTAGTGATCGTATTTAGAATATGATTAGTAATCTTAGGAATTGTGTGTTGATGATAGTTGTTGTTAGTTGGTAATTGATAATGACAATTGATGATTTGTGATGTTAGATGATGATTGTTGAATGTTGAACCTTAATGAAATTGTGAATTTCGTGTGATATTGACCCCATCCGGCCGACCGGCAGCCGGTCAGCTGACCGACTGGGAGTGGCTGTATATTTATTTGTGTTACGTAAAATTTGGTTATGCATTATGTCTCAGCCGGTCAACCGGCAGCTGGTTAGCCGACCGGCTGAGACACACCTGAATATGTCTTCATCTTCTCAAGTAATATTGGTCCCAGCCGGGTAGCCGGCAGCCGGTCCCTTTGACCGGCTGGGACACGCTGTATTATGATTTGTTTTCAAATGTTATATTGGTGCCAGCCGGGTAGCCGGCAGCCGATCCCCTTGACCGGCTGACACACACTGCCAAACCTTATGCATTTCTTTCTTATGTTTTCATTTATAATATTTCCGATGATTCGTTAATCGTATAGATTTACGTAATGACTTTAAATATTAATGTTTCGAATATATGATATTCCATTCGCTTGTATCGCATGTTTTGAGACGGTTCTTGATATGACCCACTTTGAGTCGGTTTTACACATGTTACGGTTTGAGCACTAATTTTCTATATGCTTTGTACTGTCATTCCCTTGGCTACCTCCACGTTCGTAAGGCTGGAATGTCGGAACGGGGAGTGTATCCTTACTGCTTAATTGCATGTGTTAGTGGGCATATGACGACGTTGTTGGGAGGCGAACGCTTTGCGTTGATCGACCCGACCGTCAAATGTTGTATACTTGCGAGGTGATGTCATTGCATGCAGCGTACCGCTTGTAATGAGGCTTGTGCTCTTTTCCGCCTCTTTCGTGAAGGTTGACCGAATTTGGGGTACTCGGCGTCTATGATTGACCGAGTCTTGGATGCGAAATGTTTATCGCATGTCGAATCAGAAAGTGTTATTCCGAGAGTCTGGCCAGGTTTAGACTAGGACCGTATTATGATCGTCGTCCTACCGGGAGGAAATAAGTCTACATATACGAAATGAATTGAATCGTGTATGCGTTCAGGGCAATGTTTTATCCCGTGGATGCCTTTTAATCATACTTGCATGTACACGGTGCTAGTGTGTGTCATTTACCCTGAGAGATGTCGTCACCGTATTGTACGTTTGAATAGATGATTATATGATTGATTACTTGTAATCGTTGGATGATTTGGCATGGTTTGTTTGTCGAGTCTTAATCTTATCAAACTTATGCCGCTAACGGTAAGATAGAAGCCCTAGTGAGAGTGTATGGTTGCCTAAGAGTGTCATCCCCGAGTTCTTCTATAATATGATGGCTACGGTTTTGTACTTCATGGATCGATGTCCTTATATATATTGAATTGCCTATTTATCCTTCTCACATTTCACATGTATATTTATATATGCATGCTTCTACTTTCGTATTACCGTTTAAGTACGTTTATTGTGATATGGCTGGGAGAACCCGGAGTTACTCCCCACTGATTGTGGCGTTCATGTTTTTCATGGATGAACATGTTGTTTGATTGGATGGATTTTTGCTTGTGGTATTTTGGGTTCGGGTGTGAGCTAGCGGGCGTTGACCTGGATGAGTCACCTCTAGACATTGTTTAGCTAGTTGCTAATAACTTTGATGTTGGATAGCATTTTGAGAGACTACGTCTCTTGTAATATTTTATATTTTGGTTTGTAATTATTGACATTCCTCGTACCTTTTTTTTAGCATGTAAAAAGTTTTAAAAACATCGTATTTTCCGTTAATTAAATCACATGCTTGTATGTTTTATTTTCGCATTCGCGAGGGTTTTCACAAAAAACGTTCGGTTATCATTATACGATGTAATATTATTGTTGCTTGTAGTATTTATAAGTTGCGTCGATCTAATTATATATATGTCATCAGGTGTTGGTGATGTTGATTGTTTTGGAAGTGAAGAAGTCATTTCTATTTCAGCTATTAGCGATTACCTTCAGTTCAAAATGTTACTACTAATTCTCCTATTTGGCAAACATCGGATGGTAAGTTTGTATCCTTCTTCACTTTTCAAATTTTTTACATATGTTTCTATTCATTTCTTATGTGGATGAGGAAATTTCAATTACTTTGCAGTGTCACACACAAGAGTGGTTTTAATAGTCACTGATAGAGTCAGAACCAATGGAGTCTTTTAGCTATCTTTTTAGCATTAGGTGTGGTCTTTGTTGTATTAAGGAAGTCCTTTATGGCCCATTTAGTACATCACCTTATCTCTCGATGTTTTATGTTTATACGCTTCATTATTATGTACTGATTGCATCGAACTTGGGTGGATTTATGTTTACACACTTCTCTTTCCTATTCTTTTTCTTGTGCTAGCTGTGAGGTCTTATTCTTCATACTAGTCGACTTCGTCTCAAGTTTTCCAAAATATTATGAGTCTTACTTTAATTATAGATTAATGAAGCAACGCTAACACTCCTACTCTACTTTTTTATAACAGGCTACACTCTACAGTTCATTTGATGGATATATCTATATGTGATGTTGGTTTGGTACATCTTGATCCTGCCAATCCGTTTGATATCAAATAGAAGAGTTAACAATCACTGAATATTCTTCTTTAAACTTCACTCTTTATCACTCTTTAAAATTAAGGATCTTAAGCAAATATATTTGACGATTTCAAACATCATATTATTGTTATATTCATACAACATTTAAAGGAATCTTGATTCGTATTCGCAACACTCCCAGAGATATCAAGTTATTTTTATTGACCGTGTTGTAGAAATCCATTTCAGAGTGTTGATATTAGACACAATGAATTGATCTTTTACATTCTTCTCATGTCTGAGAGGTATGTAATAACTTCCTCCACACCATCTCAAAAAAAATTAAGATTTGGTTACATTGTTGTTGTCTGATGTAGTCACTATCTGTGCATTATCTCGAGAAACTTGTGATCTTCATATTGTATATTACTGTATATTTAATTGAGTAGATACTTAAATTTTCAAAGGGATAGTGTCAAGAGATATTTTCTATTTTAATTTTTAGTAGTAGTTTTTTTTAAAGAAAAGTAATAGTGTGTGACTATCGATGAGGGCGCCAAAATTTGGGGGATCTGAAGGAGGGGGGTCAAATCTATATAGCCGTAACCCACCCCTCTCTTTAATTTTAACTTATGCTAGTATAATCTCGGTGTGATTAGGTCGGCATTCTTTTGTATTGTGAAGCTTTTACTTGGTTGCGAAATGATATTATCTCTATTTATTGATGTGTTGTTGATCTGCACTTTGCCGTTGGTAACGTAATGTTAATGTGTTGTTAATCTGATCAATGAAATCTTAGTACTGCTATTGTTGGCAACATTTTAGTGTTATCGTTGAGGTGATGCGATTGCTGCTATTACTGACTTGTTAAGCCATGAATATAGGTATCGTGGTTTAGATCAAGTCTATAAAAGAGATCAAGTCTAATTGACTTATATTCAATTATAAGTATGTAAAAGAAGCTTTATCTTGCTGCTAAGAATGTCAATTTCAGAAAAAGTAGTGAAATTTAACAAGTAATCTGTAAATATTTGATGGTAGTAGCGGTTTTCTACTTGTAGAATGTAAAATTATTAGATGGTAGCAAGTTTATATAGTTGTCAAGGTACTAGTTTTTTTTTGTGAGTTGAGAAGGTAGAAAAATTAAAACTAGTTTTTTGCTTCATGAGGTTGATAGTGAGAGCTCGTTATCAGGTAAAAAATTGTATTCTCATGAATTAGGGTTTCCAATTGAATTAGGGATTTTGTATAGAATTGAAGTTTTGATCATTCATTGTATAATAAAGTGCTTAAGATGTTGAAAAATGTTAATTTTATTGTTGGAACTGTTTGGTTGAAATCAGGTTAATTTTATTTTTGGAACATTGAAAACCGACCTATTCTTTGGATTGCCTTTCAGGTCAAATAGGTATGGTTGATCATGATTGGGTGGAGCTAAATAATATGCATAGACAGGTTAGTTGTTTAATGGTCTGCTGTTGTTGCTTGTCGCTTGATCGTAAATATCTTTTCAAATCTTTTGGTCTCAGGTCATAATAAAGGCCTTATAGCAGCAATAGATTTTAAGACATAACATGAATTACTTTTGTGGATGAAGGTATTATATTGTTCATAACACAAGTACTAGTAGTAGCTTCATTGACGCATAATAAGCCCAACACTTTTGTACTGTAGTACTCGTGCTAAAAGAGTAATTGTCTTTTATTAAGTGCCTATGGTAGCTCTCGTCGATAGCTTAGATCGTGAAACAAGAATATTAACTTGTTTTCCACTAACAGAGTGCATTGAATTGAGTTTTTTTAAAGAAATCTATTGCTGTCTGATTTGTTACTTAAAGTTCTATTTATTCATGTGATTGTGATTTTCGTTTTAATATTTGCATATAAACCGTTAAAGAAGTGACAATGCTTATACCAGAAATGATCCGCATTGATTAACTAAAAACAAGGGGTGAACATCTTTTTTTGTACAACTAGTTCAAGAAATATGGCTCCACCTACCAAGGCAGAGACGAGCGCAACCGTCGATGCTGCTGCTTGGATGTTTAATGTTATCATATCAGTGGGGATTATTATTGTAAATAAGGCTTTGATGGCCTCATATGGCTTTAGCTTCGGTAACTCTCTCCGTAATCGCCACCTTAGAGAATTATTTAGTTTTATCACATTGTCAAGTGTAATTATTATAGAGTATTTCGTTTAATCTATAAGTTATATATTGCATTTTCTTTTAAAACATTTGTAATATTTTTAGATCATGTATGACGGTAAAAATTGATTTATATATATTTAGAATTTTAGTTTTAAACAATAGTTTATGATTGCTTTATAAAGACACCTCGAATTTTTTTTTAAAAACAAATAATATCTATTTGCGGCTCCTTTTTAAAAAAACGCCGCAAATAAGGTTATTATTTGCGGCTCATTTATTAAAAAAAATGCCGCAAATAAAAGGTTCTATTTGCGGCGTTTTTTAAAAAAGCGCCGCAAATAAGGTCTTCATTTGCGGCGTTTTTGAGGGGCCGCAAATAAGATTCTTATTTGCGGCCCCCTTATTTGCTGCTACACCAAAAACGCCTCAAATAGCTTATTTTTTGGAGCCGCAAATCATGCTTTTTCTACTAGTGAAGGCGAGGGAAAAAGACAAGTCTATTTTGAAAAGTAAAGTCAAAATCCAAGCAAGGTGTCAAACCCAACCTTTGATTATTCTATTCTTACAGTGTAGGAAACAAGAAAAGAATCTGCCAATCTGCCCCAAGTTTTCTAAAGAGTTAGAAATTGGGTGTACTATTTTCACCCATAATATCTATATGTCGACCTACAAGGGAAATAGAACTATTCTAGTTTTTATTTCTATAGAGACATATAAAAGTTATAATGTGATCAATCCAGTTTTGGATTTAGAGATATACTTTAATAAAAGTTATTATGTGTATGACCTCTAAATAAAGAATATAGTATCCACTTTATTGTACGACAAAAGTGTTTCACTTTTGTGAATGGAACAAGCGTTGTATCTTTTTATGCCTATACTTGGTCAATGGTTATCCCACACCAATAAAAGGTAATTAAATTTTTGACCTAAAACTAGAAATTACTTGTCATATAGATTGTAAAAGGCTCAAAATTGGTGACCCAGGTCTAATCTTGATTCTGGACTGTGTAGCACATTAAAAGGCTAGTATTGACAAGTATCCCTAAAACATTTGATTTTGAATCTTATGGTGTGTGCGAATCTTGTATTCAAGGCAAGATGATTCGTTCCCTTTTTTATTGAAAAGGAAATCGAACTAGTGAGTTATTGGCCATATTACATGAGAATATGTGTGGTCCAAATACAAACACAACCAGAGATGGTAATGACTACTTCACTTTATTTACCGACGACTTCGGTAGATATTGTGTTTGATTCTACTTAATGAGGTGCTAAGAGAATTTTTTTGAAAAAGTTCAAAGAACTTCAATATGAAGTAGTTAACAACCAAGA
This sequence comes from Heliosperma pusillum, assembly GCA_022085475.1. Taxonomy (NCBI): domain Eukaryota; kingdom Viridiplantae; phylum Streptophyta; class Magnoliopsida; order Caryophyllales; family Caryophyllaceae; genus Heliosperma; species Heliosperma pusillum. The sequence continues at coordinate 63,485 of JAIUZE010070692.1, read as the reverse complement.
ATATTAGATAGTGGACTTACGACCAAATCGTAACTATAAATATCTAAGTACTGACTTTGATTTTCACCAAAAGTATTGTGAAATAGTTTCACGAGTTAACTTCTCTAACATACATTATGAGATAAGTTGTTGTTGAATAGAGAAACAGAACCTTATACGATATGGTTTTGTCTTTGTCAAGTCATACTTAGCCACTTGACTAAAGTTGGGCTTTTATTATTTTGTCTGCTATTTCTTTTCCCACCATATCAAATCACATTTAAAACAGTCGGATTTTATTTCATATACGATATGGATAGGTAGCGTACCTAATTTTTAAGTTATCTGAATGAAACAAGTGCTCAATAATCCTACATTGACCACGAGAACAAAGCGTTTGTAGCTCGTGGTACTGTCTTTCAATAAAAATACGATTATTTCTTGATACGACAGAGTGGGAGAAAATGTTTCAAGAGCCACAAACTGAGCATCATTGCTTGTTCGGAAATTGTTTCTTCGGAACCTAGGAGGTCAGGTGAAATTTATCACTCTTTGATAAATGATGAATTCGTATTACTTTTAGAAAGTAACTAACCTGTGACTTATAAAACACTGTTTCTAGTCCCAACTTCTTCCTATGGCTTAGAGTCATACGATTCGTAATGGACTCCATGCATGATGGTCAGGTATGTGACCTGGTAAATTTTACTTGAAGAAGTACGACCTCTTCAATGTAAATTGATTTTTAAGATCGAAATTTGCATGGATGAACATTAAAATGTTTTCAAAGATAAATTGGTAGGCAAAGAGTTTACACCAATTGCAATGCTTTGATCCATTCGATAACACTTAGCGATTAAAGCATATCATAGTAGTATGATGTCAATTGGATCTCAAGAACCACCTTCTTCAACACGATTCTAGAAGAGGTAGAATATTTTATATCCACCTGTGGGTTCGTAGATCCTAATTATCCTAAGTTAATTTTGCAAGCTTAAGAGGATGTCTTAAGTAAGCACTAAAGAGTTGGAATTAGTGTGTTAATCATGTTGTAAAATATTTCTCGATATCTCGAAGAAATTATGTTGAATACATGAAGTTTATTGGGAGTAATATGGTTTTCATCAGTCTTACATGTGGAGACATATTGATCATTTTAGATGATGGAAGATTTTGGAGAAGTAGAATACATCTTTTAGATATCTGGATTTATGAAGATAAATCTAAAAGGATATTAGCGTTGAGTCAAAATTCTTACATTGATAAGATCTTTGACCAGTTCAAGGAAGTTGAACACATGATAATTGATTCCTTTTGCTTCCGCTGCGGGATCAATTATATACGTTGTGATGTATACTCAATCCGACATTTCGCATGCCTAGAGCATGACGAATCATTTGCAATCAAATCCAAGTGAGAGTCACTTGATAGCCATAAAGAACATCCTTAAGTACTTGGGAAGGACTAAAGATATGTTCCATGTGTTTGGAGTTTACAGTGAGTTTTGTGTAAGAGGTTACACAGACTTCAGTTTCCAAACTAATCAAAGTGATTTGAAATCACAACCTGACTGTGTTTTATAGAAGATTTATATGTTCAAAAAGTTCCAAGCAGAAAAGACTATTGGAAAGGTTCCAAGTAGGAGTGACATTTTCAAATATAAATGTCATGTATCCGCTGGAATTATTCCACGCAGTTTATCATTGCACATTTCACAACGAAAATGGAGTACATTGCATCATATGATGATGCATATGGAAGTAGCTTGGATTCGACATTATTGGAGGGACTAGAAGTAGTTCCTATAGCTGTATATCATATCCCATTATACTGGTGAAACAGTGGGAGCTATCTTTAGGCCAAGAGTCCTAAGTCTAGATTCAAACCTAGACACGTACTCAGATAGTTTTATGTAATATGAGATTACGAAGACAAAGAGAAATAACAATCAGATAGATGGGAAAGATGCAAGTATTGCTAATCCATTAACTATGCGTTTGCAAGCTGAACATGATAGTCAGGTCATTTTAATAAGATTGAAATATATACCTGAATTGCTAGAGATTATGAGATATGAAATTATTGATAGTGTATCAATGTTTCCAGATATTTGATAATCGTATTCATTGTTATAGTTTCATTAAAAACTCCTTTATTTAGTTTGACTAAATTTTAATACTTTGTTTATCCGAATTGGTTGAAAGCAAAGGTTGAACCCAATTTAAGTGAACAGGATGAACTTAGTGTTTTGTCCCTAATCACTCATTTGAGGTGACGTCTCGAAGTGACTAGATTGTAAGTCGATCGATGGTTGGTTCAGCACCATGGGGTCATGGAGATGACTGGTCGTTTACATAGACAGACTGTTGAGACACTCTGTCGGGCAGTGACCATAATTGAATCCCTTATCAAAATTGTTGAAGCCTGGTCGTGGCGGGGATTTCTATTTTATTCCTATGAGTCGATTCCTTAGACTGACGACCATTTACCTGAGTCGGTGTAGTTTCCGATTGACTTTGGTTTTGTCCTAGGTCGTGCCGTGAAATGAGGCCGATGGACATCTTCTAGGTTATGGTGATTTGCATCATACAGTGTAAGATGGGTCAACAGGAATTGTCCACCAACGTTGGGTATTAACATCTTCGGGCCACTCGAGGAGTAGTAACTGGAAATGCGTGGTCACGCTCGGAAGAGATCTCTAGTAGATTTTCGGGTCAGACAGTTACTCTCCCAGATCGAGAAAACCACTCTATTTATAATTTTCAATTGCAAGTGCGACCTGTAAGATACCTTGCAATGAGTGGGAGGATGTGACACAAAAGAGACAATAGAGTCGGTAGCACACAACTTGTCGAGACAAGTGGGAGATATTGTTGGAGTAGAAGTCCTCCGCAATAGTGTTACTACATGCACAACTTGTATCGGACAAGTGGGAGATTGTTGGAGTAAGTGTCCTCCACAATAGTGCATTTATATAATAAATCTCATTTAGAATATACGTGGCATGATTAGTATATTTTGATACTCCACGTCAGTTGATTAACGTAAATCGGTAACGCTCGGCTGACTAGAGTTTGACGTTATTGTCGTATGACGGCGGTGATCAACTGATCCCTTTAGGTCACACCTATAGGATGAGACCCAAATAGAATACTAATTATTTTTATACGATACAGTTTAATTAGGGCATTACATATATTTGATATGTACGTTTAGTTACGAGAGTTATTTATTGGAAATTGAGTTAAGAACTCATTCCACTTAAGTTTATTAGTCAATTATACGATAACTGACTGAATAAATTTTACGTCTTATTTTAATACGATTAAATAAGATTTAATTTAGTGATTAATCGTTAATTCATTAAATTAGTTGAGGTAATGCATATATTTTGAGGTAGAGGTAATTAGTTAATTATATTTACAAGGAGTTGTAAAATAAATTAATTGGGCATTGTGGGATCCATTATATATTGATATAATGCTAAAATATCACTTAAAAGTTAAGTACATATTGTTTATTAATTTGTGTCATATAATTGTTATATGATCAAATTAACACTTAATTATACAAGATAATTAAGCATATGATTAATAAGTATTTGTGGGACAAATATCAAAAATCAAAATGGTCCATTGTGGACTCATGTGCACCAGTTTTGTGTAGACAAAATCACTAGTGATTCTGCTCTACCAATTCCACACTCCACCATATGATTATGACATGTATGACACATGATCATTATCATTATACAATCTCAAACACTACCTATTTGCATGGGAATAAAAAATGAGCAAAATAAGAGCCACAAGGGCTAGCACCATCCGGCCAAAAGGCCTTCATAAGAGAACAAGAGTTGTTCTCATTTGATACAACTTCATTTTTGCTTATTTTCCTTCTTCTCTCTAAAAACCTCCAAAATCTCTCTAAAAACTAACATGCAAACTAATATTCATATCATATTACTAGTGTAGTAATACAATAATATTAGTAGTATAATGTCTTACTTATTATCTAGTTAATTATAAGGTAAGATTATTTGGGTTTAATCTTGGGTGCAACAAGAAGGAGACCTTCTACTTTGGGGGTTGTTTTATGGAGGATCATCCATTAATTTCATGCTCAAGAACAATAAGAAGGAGTTCTTATTGTGCCCATATTGAACCGAAATTTCCCAATGTAAGGATATTTTCGTCTTATCTTTTCTTTTATGCTTTTATATTTGCATGCATGATAACTAGATCCTAAATCATTAAGTTAATGTAATTTAATGAACTCATTAGAGGAGTCTAATTAGAGGTCTAGGACGTTCATGTAGAGGATCCGTGGAACAAGTGAATGCCTTTCAATCTTATAGGCAAGGAAATACCTACTCCAACTTTTACAATGAGAACACAAAGAACCACCCAAATCTCTCATATAAAAGCCAAAATGTCTAAAATCCTCAACCACAACCATATGTTGCTCCACCCTTGAGAAACAATCAACAAAACTTTCAAAGACCACAATACAATCAAAATCAACCTTCTTACAATCAAAATCAACTTTCCTACAATCAACCACAATACAACCAAAATCAATACAACCCACCACCACAAAATCAACCTCCCATGCAACCACAAGTTGGAGATCCAAACTTGGACATTCAAAAAGCGATCCTCCAATAGCAAAAAGACAACCAAGCCAAAGATATTATCATCAATAACATCCTTGCCCACAACAAAATGCTTGAAACTCAAGTGACCCAAATAGCCTCGGGGACTTCCTCTAGGGGAAAAGGTCAATTACCTCCTCAAGGTAACCCACCTAGAAATGAAAACGCCAATGCCATACATTTGAGGTGTGGAAAGACTTATAAGGGACCAAGGATGTCAATTGAAGATGATAATGGTGGGGGAGACAAAGTGGTAGATGATGAACCAATTGAAAATGAAGTTGTTGAATTGGATGACAAGGAGGAATAGTGCTCTTCAAGTGTGCAAGTTGTTATTAAAAACAAGGATGAAGTGGTAACAAAGAACAAGAAGGTTGAGGAGCCTATTGTGATAAGGCTACCTTTCCCTTCTAGACAAGCAAAAACAAAGCTAGACAAGCAATTAGGCAAATTCATGGACATTGTCAAGAATTTGGAGGTCTTCATTCCATTCACCGACCTCATCACTCAAATTCCCACCTATGCAAAATTCATGAAAGACATCCTTACAAGAAAGAAGTTATTGAGTGGAGTTGAAACCGTAGCATTTACCGGTGAGTGTAGTGCCTTTTTACCAAGCCCAACCCCTCCAAAGTTGAAAGATCCGGGTAGCTTCTCTATCCCATGCACCATAGGCAACATAACAATTGACAAGGCCTTGTGTGATTTGGGAGCTAGTGTGAGTGTGATGCCATATTCCATTTGTGAGAAACTTGGCATGGGAGAACTTAAATGCACCAACATCACACTCCAAATGGCAGACCGATCTACAAAGCAACCCTTGGGTGTATAGGAGGATGTCCCGGTTAGAATTTGAAAGTTCTTCATTCCGGTGGACTTCATAGTTCTTGACACGGCGGAGGATTCTCAAATCCCTATTATTCTTGGGAGGCCATTTTTGCACACCGCCGGAGCGGTGATTGATGTAAAACATGAGAGGCTAACCCTTGAAGTAGGAGATGAAAAGATAACATTCAACTTGAAAAGTGCCATGAAAGCTCCAAATCTTGGAGAATCTTGTTATTTCATTGATATCATCGATGCCTTTGTTGAAGAAGTGACACCTAGCTTCTTTATGAGGTATCCTTTGGAAGTTATCTTGACCTTGGAACCAAGGGATATTATGGAGGATCTACATGGGTTTGAATTTGACTTACTTGAAGCAACCTTAGAAGGAGAAGAGCTTGATGAACAACAACTTTTAAGACTTGAGTCTATCATCCAAACCTCGTGTGCGGTGGATATTGCGGTAGAGGTACACGCCCCTTCTCTTAAACCCCTTCCCTCTAACTTGATATATGCTTATCTTAATGAGTCAAAATGCAAACCCGTGATTGTAACTGCTCACCTTGATGATAATCAATTGAATGCATAGTTGTGTGTTTTAAGAAAGCATGAGAAAGATATTAATTATAGCTTAGATGATTTGAAGGGGGTTAGTCCCGAGTTGTGTATGGATACAATTCACATGCAAGATGATCATGAGCTTATAAGGAAACCTCAAAGAAGACTAAACCCCACCTTGCAAGAGGTAGTTAAAGGTGAAGTCATGAAACTACTTGATGCCGGGATCATCTACCCAATCTCTTAGTCCGATTGGGTTAGCCCCGTGCAAATGGTGCAAAAGAAAGGTGGCACCACGGTAGTGAAGAATGATAACGATGAACTAGTGCCTACGAGGGTAGTGACGGGATGGAGAATGTGCATAGATTATAGGAGGTTGAATGCCTCAACAAGAAAGGACCATTTCCTCTTCCCTTCATTGATCAACTCCTAGAAAGACTTGCCTCAAACAAGTATTTTTGTTATCTAGATGGATACTCGGGATTTTTCCAAATCCCTATTGACCCAATTGACCAATCCAAGACCACATTTACATGCCCTTATGGCACTTTTGCCAATAGGAGAACGTCCTTCCGACTTTGCAATGCCCCGGCCACATTCCAAAGTTGCATGATGAGTATTTTTTTCCGATTACATTGAGTCTATCATGGAAGTTTTTATGGATGACTTTAGTGTGCATGGGAAAGACTTTGATTTGTGCTTGCATAACCTGTCTTTGGTGTTGGAAAAATGTGAATAAGTGAGTTGTGTTTTAAATTGGGAGAAATGGCACTTCATGGTAAATGAAGGGGTAGTTCTTGGTCATCTTATCTTGGAAAAGGGTATCCAAGTTTATAAAGCAAAGGTGGAAGTGATTGAGCAATTACCCCCACCGTCAAACCTCAAAGGGGTGAGAAGCTTCCTTGGTCATGACGGCTTTTATCGCCGGTTCATCAAGGACTTCTCCAAAATTGCTAAACCACTTACAAAACTTCTCTTTAAGGATACCCCTTTCCATTTTACTAATGAGTGTGTTGAGGCATTTGCTAGGATACACGAAGCTCTTATCTTGGCCCCGGTCATGCAATCCCCGGATTGGGAATTGTCATTTGAAGTGATGTGCGACGCTAGCGATTATGTCGTTGGCGCGGTTCTTGGCCAACGGAAGGACAAAGCTTTGCATGCCATCTACTATTCTAGAAAGACCCTTGATGAAGCACAAGTTAACTATGCAACAACGAAAAAAGAGCTTCTTGCTATTGTTTATGCTATTGACAAGTTCCGTTCATATTTGATTGGCTCCAAGGTCATTGTTTATACGGACCATCCCGCACTTAAATATTTGCTTGCCATGAAAGAAGCTAAGCCCCGCCTCATTAGATGGATCCTTCTCTTACAACAATTCGATTTGGAGATAAGAGATAAGAAGGGTGCGGAAAATGCGGTGGCGGACCACTTGTACCGGCTATGCTATAATGGAAGTAAAGATGACATGCCTATCAATGATTCATTCCCGGATGATATTCTCTTTGCCATTAATGAAACCATTCAAAATCAAACACCTTGGTTTGCGGACTTCGCCAACTACATGCATTGTGGTTGATGCCCCTTGAAGTAGGAGATGAAATGATAACATTCAACTTGCAAAGTGCCATGAAAGCTCCAAATCTTGGAGAATCTTGTTATTTCATTGATATCATTGATGCCTTTGTTGAAGAAGTGACACCTAGCTTCTTTATGAGGGATCCTTTGGAAGCTACCTTGACCTTGGAACCAAGGGATGTTATGGAGGATCTACATGGGTTTGAATTTGACTTACTTGAAGCAACCTTAGAAGGAGAAGAGTTTGATGAACAACAACTTTGAAGACTTGGGTCTATCATCCAAACCTCATGTGTGGTGGATATGCTTATCTTTTTTAGTCAAAATGGAAACCCGTGATTGCAAATGCTCACCTTGATGATAATCAATTGAATGCATTGTTGTGTGTTTTAAGAAGGCATGAGAAAGCTATTGGTTATAGCTTAGATGATTTGAAGGGGGTTAGTCCCGAGTTGTGTATGCATAGAATTCACATGCAAGATAATCATGAGCCTAGAAGGCAACCTCAAAGAAGACTAAACCCCACCTTGCAAGAGGTAGTTAAAGGTGAAGTCATGAAACTACTTGATGCCGGGATCATCTACCCAATCTCGTACTCCGATTGGGTTAGCCCCGTGCAAGTGGTGCCAAAGAAAGGTGGCACCACAGTAGTGAAGAATGATAAAGATGAACTAGTGCCTACTAGGGTAGTGACGGGATGGAGAATGTGCATAGATTATAAGAGGTTAAATGCCTCAACAAGAAAGGATGATTTCCCCTTCCCTTCATTGATTAACTCCTAGAAAGACTTGCCTCAAACAAGTATTTTTTTTTATCTATATGGATACTCGGGGTTTTTCTAAATCCCAATCGACCCAATTGACCAATCCAAGACCACATTTACATGCCCTTTTGCCACTTTTGCCTATAGGAGAATGCCCTTCGGCCTTTGCAATGCCCCGGCCACATTCCAAAGACGCATGATATTCTCTTTGCCTATCAATGATTCATTCCCGGATGATATTCTCTTTGCCATTAATGAAACCATTCAAAATCAAACACCTTGATTTGCGGACTTCGCCAACTACATTGTGGGTGGTGTTTTTCCACCGGGCATCAACCACAATCAAAAGAAGTGGTTTTTGTTTGAAGCTAAGAGATATTTTTGGGATGACCCTTTGTTGTTCAAGGAGTGCGGAGATGGTATGTATAGAAAATGTGTTCCTCAATGGGAGTATGAAGATATCATGAGAGGATGCCACTCCTCTCCTTATGGAGGGCACCATGGGGCAAGCAAGACCGTTGCCAAAATACTTCAATTCGGGTTCTTTTGGCCCTCTATGTTCTAAGATGTTAAGCACTTTGTCCAATGTTGCTGATAAGTAAATATTTGTATGATTATAACCTCCAATTTAGCTCGGTTTTGTATGTCATTTGTGCTTTGTTAAGCCACTTTATGAGCTAATATTATCTTCTAGGCGAATTCCTATGTTCTAACCTGTTTTGTAGGGAAAGTGACGTTTCTACGCCCTTTTCCTATATTCCCGAGCATTTGCCTAGAACCCGACGATTTGAAGAAGCAAGCTTTACCTAGTCAAAGGCATTTCAAGAAGGTTCACTAATTTGAAAGAGAGAAGAAGTGAAGACGGTTTTGCAGTTGTCGGAAGATCAATCAATTAGGCGGAAGAATTCATCGCTTTACATCAAACCCTATCAACAAACCCGATTGAAGAGGTCAAGGGGGATGATGGAAGTCAGGTCAAAGCAAGGGGAGATGAAACGTTAGTCAAAAGGACCCAGTTGACAACTTACCCGATCGGGTAAGTGTGTACCCGATCGGGTATCCTTGCTGCTTCGTGCAAATTGCTTCAACTTCTCCTTTTTGTCCTATATGTTTAATGCTTGACCCCTTCCCCACGAAACCCTAATGCTATATAAAGAGAGCTCCAGCCCCTCTTCTCATCATCAATCTCACACACAATCTCATACACAACACTTCTCTTTTTAGTTTAGTTTAGTTTAGTTTTCTCTCATCTTTCTTAGTTTAGTTTAGTTTAGTTTTCTCTAATTTAGTTTAGTTCTAAGTTTGTATGGTTCTACTTGTAATTGGAACTCAAGTTTTCGGGTTTGCATTTCCTATTCAAGTTCTTATTCCATTTCAATATTTGCTCATCCTTTCCGGTAATCTTTATTCTCGTGTTTTCATTATAGTTTCATTTTCTTTTAGTATTTTCTTTATCATGTTTACCATTTTTAGTTTTATAATCGTAGTTTCCCTTTCATTGTTAATCATGCATAAGTAGTCACCTTTCTAGGGTGTAGGGTAGCCATGTTAGGTTGATTAAAAGATGATAATAATTGGATAAAAGAAGTTATGCCTTTAAAACATCGTGTCTATGCATGTTTGGATTGTAACGATAGTTAACGATTTGTGGCCATAATCATTGACTAGAATGGAATTCTCTTCCAAGGTAGAGATACGCGAATTGAATAAACAAAGCATGACATGGTAGATTAAGACCTAGTAAATCGCCTAAAAGCCTGCTAGACCATCTGATCTATGATTGTAATGAACACATCATTCTTACGAACTCACAATGAATTATTTGCATGTTCTAAATCCAATTTCATCAATATGTTAATCTCATGTGTGAACCTACTTCCCTAGATCATTTTCTTTATTGTATTGTTATCATTTTTATTATAGCATTTAGTAATTAGTGACAAACATTTGCCAATCGTCCAAGGTAGAGTTCTAACCATAACTATTCACAAGTATCTCTCGTCTCCCCGAGATCGACCCCTTACTTCCCTAATTACATTAATTTGTTGTTAGCCTAGTCTGGGTTATTTATCTTTGATTAGGGTACGCGACAACCCGATCAATTGCAATGCTTGTCAACGCACCGACAACATCTCTTGGAGGAATGAGATGCCCCAAAGGGGGATTCTTGAGGTTGAGGTGTTCGATGTGTGGGGCATAGACTATCAAGGCCGCTTTATTTCTTCAAAAGGGAATAGGTACATTCTAGTGGCCGTAGACTACGTGTCCAAATGGGTTGAGGCGGTGGCTTCCCCTACCAACGATGCCAAAGTTGTCATCAATTTCCTGAAGAAGCTCATCTTCCCCCGGTTTGGAGTACCAAGAGCTTTGATAAGTGATGGAGGTACGCACTTTCATGAAAAACGACTTGACTCACTACTTCTTAAATACGGTGTCCATCATCGTACCGGTTTGGGGTATCATCCCTAAACTAGTGGGCAAGTTGAAATATCCAACAAAGAGATCAAATCCATCCTTGAAAAAGTGGTCTCAAAGCACCGTAAAGACTGGAGTTCAAAGCTCGACGACACACTATGGGCATATAGGACGGCATTCAAAACTCCCATTGGAATGTCGCCTTATAGTTGGTGTATGGCAAGTCTTGCTATTTGCCCATAGAGCTTGAATACAAGGTACATTGGGCTATTAAAGAACTAAATCTTGATGCCAAGTTGAGCGGTGAAAAGAGATTGCTCCAAATCCAAGAGCTTGAGGAGTTCCGCCTCAAATCCTATGAGAATGCCCGAACTTACAAGGAGAAGACCAAGCTCGTTCATGACAAGAAGATCCTTAAAAGGGATCTCCAATGTGGAGACAAGGTACTTTTATTTAACTCGAGATACAAGTTATTTCCCGGGAAGCTCAAATCCCGGTGGTCGGGACCATTGTTGATCACCGAGGTAGGGAGATATCGAGATTTCGAGTTGGCAAGCAAATATGGCCAAAAATTCAAGGTGAATGGACAACGAATCAAGCTCTACAAAGAGGGTTCTTTCATCGGGGTAGTCGAGGCTTCGTACCTCAAGCCGACTACCCTCCATTAATTCTTGAAAAAGAACGGGTTTTGTGAAGTCCCCCAAGAATCACAAATTTGTATATTTCTCTGACTCATTTACTTATGATTAGTATCTATTAGTTTGCATGGAAATTGGTTAAATTGACGATGATGAGGTTGATTTTTTTTTTTTGCCAATTGAATCATTAATTAAATCAATTTCCCATTACTTAGTTAATTTCGTAAATTTTGGTGCAATTTCTGTCAATGAGAGTATGAGGGAGGGATTTAATGTGGTGTGTGATTGTTTTGTAAGAAGAAATGAAGGAAACATGGAGGAATGATAATGAAGAAGCGAGAAATCAAACAAGGGTGAAGAATTTTGGTTCAAACGCTCGTGAAATGAGCCTCACACCCGTGACTAGTGAAGCAAGGCAAGTGACGAGAAAAGCATTTCACGACCGTGAAACCCATCTCACGGTCGTGAAATAAAAGTCACGCTCGTGACTTAGTTTCACGGTCGTGAAATATTGTAAAAAAAAAAAACAGAAGGTCTGCCAGTTATTTCACGGTCGTGAAACTTAAGTCACGCCCATGACTTTTATTTCACGGACGTGAAACCCTTTAAACCGTGACTTCCTCTTTCTTTTCTTCACCTTCTTATCCTTTCACTTCATCTTCTTCACCCACCACTTAAACACTACTATCTCACTAAAACACCTAAATCTCTCTCAAAACTCCATCAAATCACCTCAAATCTTCCCCAAATTGCTACAAAAACTCTCCTTTATCAATTACAAACTCAAAAAGAGCCATTCTTTCACCACATAAACACCAAAAAAATAAAAAAAAATCAATTATCAAACCTAGGGTTTCAAAAATCCGAATTTGGGGATCTTTTTTTGGGTTAGTTTTCAAGCTTTCTATTTCAATAGAAAGCGATTTTGGGGTTAAGTGAAGGTTTTTCAAGTGTTTGCAACCGTCTTAAGGAAGTTTTCTAGCAATTTTCATTTTGGGAAAAGCTTGTGATTTGAATAAAAAAGGTGGGAAAAGGAAAGGGCAAAGCAACAACATTAAGAACTCAAAAGAGAAGAAAGGGAAGCGGTTCCAACAATCCGAATACGGATGAAGACTTGGAAATAGAGCAACTTCCGGATTTTCTGGAAGTCGTCTTCGAGACGGACGCTCATCGACAAGCTTTTGAAGGAATACAGGGGTTAGAAATGGAGCCAACCATCTTTCTTTGCCATGACATCATACGTGGCTTAGGCATAACGGAACAAATGCGAACACTTTTCGAGGCTACCGGTATGTCTACTCTATTTTCGATGCATTAGCTTTGTTACCGGAGTCTCACTCTTGAATTTCTGAGTAGTATAAATACTTGTGTGAATGCTGAAAAAATACCTTGCTTCACTTTCCATCTTGCCAACACCACGCATGTCATTCCCATGGATGATTTTGCTGCTATTTTAGGGTTAGATTTCCCTTCTAGTAGGGATTCCGAGGAGCCAAAAGGGTATAATTTAGGCGTACTTTGGGAGGCCTTGACCGGGAGGGTATTGACCGATTTTCGGCGGAATTCGACTCTCTTAATTCACCACCTTGTGCCCCATTTTTGGCACAGGATAGTGTCAGGCACCTTTCTTTGTCGACAAGAACCGAACAACCTCACCCAGCTAGACCTCACCCTTTTAGAAACGCACATGAATGTGCAAGGGACGAGGGAAAACTTCACCTTGCCCCTCATGCATGAAATCTTTAGGAGGTGGAGAAAGTTGGGGAAGACCACCGTGGCTCGTACACAGACGGTGGTCATAGGGGGTTTGGTAACCTTTTTGGCTAAGCATTTTGACTCGGACTTTAATAGTGATGGGGCATATGAGGCCTTACCTGGGGGAACACTTCTTGATGAGACTACCCTAATCCACTCTAATTAGATTAAGATTGATCGGATTAAGGGGTATTATTGGGTAGTCATGGATGCCACCCTCTTTTACCTTCCTTGTCATAGACTCCCGCCTTTTGCACCTAGGGGCGACTCCATGGATAGGCGACCTAGCTACCTGCTACCGGTGACGATGGCATATAGAGCCTCTTCTAGTAGCACTAGGGAGGAGAGAGGGTCCTTGCAGCAGGAGCTCACCCAAGGGGCATTGATGATCAAGCCACAAGCCAGACAAGCATGACCCCAATGCCCCCTCAGATGGAAGCTCGAGTCACAAGGTCCAAACAACAAGCCACGACAAGCCAAAATCAAGCCAGGCCAAGCCAAGTCATTGAGGAAGATAGTCCAGGGCTCATCAAGCCATGACAAGTTCCAACTCAGTCCACATTACCCACACAAGACAGAAACAATGTCAGTCAGAACCAGGCAGACCAGTCAGCGAACCCAGCACCAAGGTGGTACACCAGAGCATCCCAGCCACCCCCACCATGGCCTACCATCAAGCCAACTCACTAATCAACAAGTTTGTCCAGGACAATCCTTTTTGAAGTCTAGTAAAAACTCAAGTAACAAGCAACCCAAGCTAGAGTCCAATGAACATCAAAGCAGAGAGAGTACAAGTCCAGATGTGACTTCCTTTTGTTTAAGTCAACTTGTCCTCGTCCAAGGCAGGTTTTATCTAAGTCCTAATAAGAGTAGAGAGTCCCAAGGAGCAACAAAACATCCAGGGCAAAGCAGCAAGAAAACAAGAACAACAGGATTCCATTTCAGGAAAAATCCAAAAGCTGCTTTACTACTTTTTGCATTAGTCTGTTTTCTATGCTTTTGTGTCTGTACTTTATAGTTGTTGAGCTTGTCCTATTGTGAGGCTCTTAATTAGTGTCTGTTGTAGTAGTTTAAATCCTAAGCTGGCCCTTGGATGATCTGTACATCCAATGGTTCACAAGATATCAGCCTCCCTATATAAGGAGGTCTTTGTATGTTGTTTTAATCAGACTTTTATGAATGAATTAGCTTGAGAAACCTCTCAAATCTTTCAAACTTGTGCTAAGAGCTGTAGTTTGAGTCAAGCCTGATACATCTTCAAGGTGTCTGATCAGTGTCTTGCTTTGTGAGTCAAGTTAAGTCTGTGACTAGCTTGCTTGCTGTTTGAGTCTAGTCTAGGGTTTTTGTGCATTGTTGTAACACTTTAAACCTGTCTCAGAAACTAGTCTTTGAGTCCCTTCTCTTGTGCCATGCTGTAGGGGAGTCTCTCTAAGTCATATCCTTCAGTTTTCAGTTGAAACAACTCACCCTCTCTAAAACAACATCCATTTCTGCTTGAAATTGTTCTCAGTTTCAGTAAGCCTAATCAAGCATCCCTTAAACTTGTAAACCTTAGTAGTTTACACTCCAAATTGGTTATCAGAGCTTTGGTTGAGAGTCTTAGTGAGTTTATTTTCCCTAACTACATTTAAAAACACAAAAACAACCCAATGAGTGAAGAGAGAATCACGAACTTAGAGACTATGGTAGAAGGCATAACCAGAACTGTCACACAACTCACAAGGGCTGTGAATGAGGCTCTTGATGGCAATCTTGCCATAGGAGGAAGAGGCAGAGGACGTGGAAGAGGCCAAGGAGGAGGTAAAGGAAGGCCACCTGATGATGAAGAGTATCCAGACTCAGATGACTCTAACAAGGAGCAGGGTTTCCATCCACAGGCACATAGACAAGCATCTTAAGGTAAACATCCCTGAGTTTTCTGGTAGTCTTAATCCTGATGACTTGTTAGAATGGTTAAGAGAAGTAGAAAGAATCTTTGAGTACAAAGAATATAATGATTCTAAGTCTTTTAAAGTAGTTATCCTTAAACTGAAAGGGTATGCTTCTCTTTGGTATGAAACCATGAAAGGGTTAAGGGCTAGGGAAGGGAAAGAACCCATCAAGTCTTGGACTAAACTGAAAAAGAAACTGCTAGGCAAGTTTGTTGCTAAGGATTACACCCAGGATCTGTTTACTAAGTTGTCTAAGTTGAAACAAGGGGATAAACCTGTTGAATCCTATTTGAGAGAGTTTGAACAGCTTACCTTGCAGTGTCACATAAATCAGAAACCTGAGCAAAGGATTGCTAGGTACTTAGAGGGTCTAGATAAGAGCATTTCTAACAAGGTTAGGATGCAACCTCTCTGGTCATTTGATGATGTTGTTAACTTATCTCTGAGAATTGAAAAGATAGGAAAGACTAAGTCTGTTACACCAAAACCTGTTAGACCTTTTTAAACCAGACCTTACAATGGGTTGAGGAACATTGATACCCCTAAGACAGCACCCCCACCTACCTTAGACAAGGGAAAGGGCATCATGGGTCAGAAGCCAAGCACTTCATTGACTGAGAACAGAATTAGATGCTTCCAATGTCAGGGTTATGGACATTTCAGGAAGGATTGCCCTTCTAAGAAGACCTTAACTATAATGGAGGTTGAGACTTGGGAGAAAGAAAGCCTAGTTGAGTATGAGAGGGATGAGCCTGAGGTTGAAGAAGTGGTGAGTGAGGAAGAAGACACTAGTCAGGAGGCAATAGTGGCACTCCCTGATACAGGCCACAACTTGGTTCTATGGAGGGTAATGCATTCACAACAGATACCTTTGGAGGAGGATCAAAGGTCCCTCATTTTCAGGAGTAGATTTACTATCCAAGGGAGGGTTTGTAACCTTATTATAGATGGAGGTAGTTGTACCAATGTGGCCTCTGTTACTATGGTTGATAAGCTGAAGTTAAGCACTCAAGAGCACCCTCACCCCTATAAATTGAGATGGCTGAGTAAGGGAGCAGAGGTTAAGGTGGATAAGCAATGTATGGTCCCATTCTCCATTGGAAGTGTGTACAAAGATGAAGTACTGTGTGATGTGGTTCCAATGGATGTCTGTCACTTATTATTTGGAAGGCTATGGGAGTTTGATAAAAGCTCGATACACCAAGGAAGAAGCAACACCTATTCCTTCAAGCATGGGAGCAGGAAGGTGACATTAGCCCCCTTGCCACTACATCAGAAGAGTTATGGGAGTCCTAGTGTGGCTAAAGAATTTAGTGGAGTCCTGTTTCTGTCTGAGTCAGCAATGGTCAAAGAGTGTAGTGAAGAGCAACCTGTATTGATGCTGCTATCAAAGGAAGTTCAGGAAGGGGAGTCCAAGGTAATCCTTGCAGAAGTTAAACCCCTCATTGATCAATTCAAGGAAGTGTTCCCAGAGGAACTTCCTGATGGCTTACTCCCTTTGAGAGGAATTAAACATCAGATAGACCTTGTGCCAGGGTCTGTACTACCTAATAGACCAGCATATAGATGTGATCCTAAGGCTACACAAGAGCTGCAGAAACAAGTTGGAGAGTTGGTGAGTAAAGGGTTTGTAAGGGAGTCCTTAAGTCCATGTGTTGTGCCTGCATTATTAGTTCCTAAGAAGGATGGGACTTGGAGGATGTGCATAGATAGCAGGGCTATCAATAACATCACAGTCAAGTACAGGTTCCCTAAGCCTAGGCTTGATGACATGTTGGATGAGCTGAGTGGCTCAAGGTTCTTTTCTAAGATTGATTTAAGGCAAGGTTACCATCAATTGAGGATCAGGGAAGGAGATGAGTGGAAGACAGCCTTCAAAACAAAGCATGACCTTTATGAGTGGCTTGTCATGCCCTTTGGCCTGTCAAATGCCCCAAGTACCTTCATGAGATTAATGACAGAAGTGCTTAGACCTTGCCTAGGGAGATTTGTGGTGGTATACTTTGATGGAGCATTAAGAGTATGTGGTGATGCTGTTAGAGTTGACTAATGCACCAACGGTGTTCATGGATCTTATGAACCGGATGTTCAGTCCATATTAAGATATATTTGTGGTGGTGTTCATCGATGACATCTTGGTCTATTCTAAGACTAAGAAGGAGCATGCAGAACATCTGAGGATCGTGCTGCGGAGTTTGAGGGATAATTAGTTGTATGCCAAGTTATCAAAATGTGAATTCTGGTTAGAGAAGATGGCTTTCTTGGGATATGTGATATCGAAGGGAGGAGTGATGGTTGATCCGAGTAAGATTGAGGCGGTGTCTAACTGGGAGGCACCAAATTATGTTGCTGAGGTGAGGAGTTTTCAGGGTTTTGCTGGATACTATAGAAGGTTCATGAAGGACTTCTCGAAGATACCTAGACCTATGATGACATTAATGAGGAAGGAGAATAGGTTTTATTGGGATGAGAGTGTTGAGACGGCGTTCCAAACCTTAAATGAGCGTTTGACCACAGCTCCTGTGTTAGCATTACCTGGGGGAGCGAGAATTTTTAAGTGTTTGCAGATGCATCGAAGTGTGGATTGGGGGTGTGTGTTGATGCAAAATGGAAAGGTAATTGCTTATGCGTCGAGACATCTTAAGCCTTATGAGCAGAACTACCTCACCCACAATCTTGAGTTGGGTGCGGTGGTGTTTACGCTTAAGATTTGGAAGCACCATTTATATGGTTCCATTTTTAAGGTGTTTTCGGACCATAAGAGCCTAAACTACGTATATACCGTGAAGGAGGTGAATATGAGAAGCGGCGGTGGATGAAGCTGATTGAGATTATGACATGGAGATTATCCACCATGAGAAAAAGGCTAATGTTGTTGCTGATTCCTTGAGTCGGAAGAGTGTACATTCCTTGTGTACGGTAATGTCTTTGATGAGACTGCGGGATGAGGTAGCAAAAATGGGGATCCATGTGCCTCGAAAAGGGGGTGCTATTAGTGATTTAGATGATTGCGCCTGAGTTATATGAAGATATTAGGAATAAGCAGTTGGAGGATTCGAAGATTCAGCAGTGGAAGAAGGGAGTAGAGAAGGGTACCACTCCTAGGTTTTTGATTCATGGTGATTGGAGTTTGATATTTTAGGGTCGTTGGTGTGTACCGAGTATTCCAGAGTTGAAGAAGGTGATATTGACTGAAGCTCATTGTACTCCTTATTTGGTTCATCCGGGTGGGGATAAGTTATATAAGGATTTGAAGAAAACTTTCTGGTGACCGGAGATGAAGAAAGAGGTAGATGACTTTATGGCTATATGTTTAGTATATCAGCGGGTCAAAGGGGAGCAAAGGAGACCGCAGGGTAAGATTCAATCATTAGAGGTACCGGAGTGGAAGTGGGAGTCTATATCCATGGATTTTGTAGTGGGACTTCCGAGATCGCGAAAGGGGAATAACATGATTTAGGTCATTGTGGATCGGTTGACAAAGTCAGCCCATTTGTACCTATGAAGGATACCTGGAGTAAGATCGCGCTTGCGTTGGCTTATAGGAAACATGTGGTGAAGCTGCATGGGGTGCTTAGTGATATCGTCTCTTACCGTGATGTGAGGTTCATTTCTAGATTCTGGAAGGAACTGCAAGATTTGATGGGGGCGACGTTTAAGATGAGTACATCATTTCACCCAGCGACGGATGACCTGACCGAGAGGACGATCAAGACCTTAGAGGATATATTGAGGGCTTGTGTGCTGTCTTTTGGTAGGAGTTCGGAAGATAAGCTGGATTTGATAGAGTTCTCTTACAATAATAGCTATTATTCTAGTATTGGGATGGCACCGTTTGAGGCTTTGTATGGCAGGAGATGCAGGAGCCCGGTTTGTTGGGATGACAGTTATGAGGCGGTAATTCTTGGACCCCAGATGGTTCAGGTCATGATCAAGCAAGTAAAGTTGATTAGTCAGAAGATAAAAGTAGCGCAGGATCGCGAGAAGAGCTATGCGGATCTTCATCGTAGAGATGTCGAGTTTCAGGTTGGTGACAAAGTCCTTCTGTAGGTGTCACATATGCGTGGAGTGATGAGATTCGAGAAGAGAGGCAAGCTGAGCCAGAAGTTCATAGGTCCTTATGAGATTTTGGACCGGATTGAAGAGGAGGCTTATCGTTTAGCCTTACCACCTGCTCTTGATTGAGTCCATAATGTGTTCCATGTGTCACAGTTGAGAGATTACATGAGTGACCCGTCGCATGTTCTTGAGGCAGAGACTATCGAGCTAGATGAGGCAGTCACTTATGTTAAAGTGGCAAAGGAGATCTTGGATCGAAAATGGCGCAAGACCCGAAATGGAGAGACGATGTTGCTAAAGGTGTTATGGTATAACCATAATGTAGAGAAAGCAACTTGGGAACCTGAAGCTGCAATGAGCGAGAAGTACCCGCATCTGTTTGCAGAGGTATGTTCGGTTACGAAGACGTAACCTTTTTTTTACAGGGGGGAGGAGGTAATTGCATTATGTTAGTCATGTCACATTTATGTTGATAGGTGGGTAGTATGCATGTTGTTATAGTTGTGTCCTTATGTCATATCTTATGTGTTGTTGTCATAGGATATGTGTTATGTTGTTGTAGTGTTGGGTTTTGTGTTGTTGGTAGGGTGTCTGTGTGGTAGGAGTATGATTTGTGAACTTCGAGGACAAAATTTGTTCTTTTGGAGGGAAGACTGTAATACTCCGTATTTCTGTATGTTGGGGGCTCGGCTGAGTAGGGCTCACTAGCTCGGCCAAGCATAGGCTACTCGACCGAGTGAGATTGGATGCTGTCTTTTGGGTGGTTCTTATCTCGCGTACTCGGCCGAGTGACATCGGCACTCGACGTAGTGAGACGTACTCGACCGAGTACATATTGTACTCGACCGAGTACGATTGTTTTCGGGGTTAGATCGGACGAGTGATTAAAGGGTTATTATGATGAATTAGTTTCATAATCAGTTTAACGCTTTCATAATTACAGACCCTATTTTTCCAAATTCTCTCTAATTCCTCAAACAGCCTTTGATCATCTCATGACCGATTTGATTGTTTGCATTGCCTTGATTGATTGCCTTGGTAAGTATGCCTGTTTATGATTCATTTGTGATTATTGTAGTAACTCTAATTGAATTAGGGGAAAGGGAATTAACTTTTTATTGATTATATGTTTGTTGATTATTTAGGGGGGGGGGGGGACTTCATAGAAGAACCATTCTGATTACTTGTGCTATCTATTTGCGGATTTTCAATAAGGTAGGGTTTTCCTACTCAGTGTTGCATTACTAATTGATGAGATAAGATGTTATGATTCTACTTATGTGATTAATGATGGTGTTGATGGAGTTCGGGTTTGGGGTTGTCAACGATAATTACTATGTTACAATGGTTACTATGATTGGTGATTCCGTTGGAAGACGAATCACACCCCGAGTTCGCCCTCGTTGTTATCCCGCCACGTGGGGGATGTGCATATTAAAGATTTGGGTTCTCTCGTTGCAGTGAGAGGGGCTGTCGACGCATGTGGCTATTGTCCGGGGTCAATAGTTGGTTTTGTAGTTTAGGCTGGTAACCTGAGCTAGTGAGTTGTCCGCTGCGGTGGCCCTATGGTTTCTATTTTCCATCCCTTCTGATTATCTTGTACGTTAGTCGATATATGCAAATATTAAACCCGTTATTGTTTTACAAAACTGCTGTGATCCATTGGGGAATGGTGAGCAGGTAATCGTTAGCTATGCGCTGGGATTGAGATGAGATCACCTGATTGAGTCTAGCTTCCGTGTGTCAGTTTGGAGTTGTGAAAATTAGTAGTCTTTTCATTGTGTTGAACATTACTAGTTATTTTTATTACGATTTCAGTAGGGAGTTTAATTATTTAGTCAGATGGTATGCCATCTGTTTGGGATTGTGTATTGATATTAAACCTATTTAATTAAATGTCGTTTCTTTATTGCTTGTTGTGATGTTACTATCTCGGGCAACCGAGATGGTAACACTCTCGTGTGTTAAGGGGGTCTTGTAAGACACCTTGATATACGGGGGTGTTACACCTAATGTTGTTAACCTACATAGGCTCCTCTACATTGGTAGTAGACCAGGCTTCGTCGTAATGATGAGAAGCATTGACTGTATGCGTAGGAAATGAAAGAACTGCCCAGTTGTTTGAAGAGGCATGTACCAAGGACACGGTGGTACATCAACATTTATTTTAGAAGTGGTAGATTCTCAATACCTACGGATATAGCATTCCTTTTGGGGGATTTCAGTGTCTTACAATAGCTTAATTGTGCTCTATCGTTCTCTAGTTTTCAATGTTATAATGAATGGTAGGCCTCCGTGGTTAACTATTTGATTAATATTCACTAATGCAACACTCGGTATTACTTTGCTGATGGTATCTACCATCCATGGTCAGCATTCATACAATTTATTCCCCTTCCGCAAACAGATTATTCGCTCAACATTAGGAAGCGACTCGAAAGGACGTAGAGAATGCGTTTGGGGTCTTATAAGCTAGGTTTGCAGTAGTACGTAAACTAACTCTTTCATAGAATGTCTAAATTATGAGAAAACTTATGACCACTTATATCATACTACATACCATGGTAATCGAAACAAAAAAGGCAATTATGCCAATTATGATCCTAATGAGTTAACTAGCAATGATTATGACGAAGGCGACGCAACCGTCGAAAAACCATAAATTGAAGTCAATTACATTGTTCCTATAAGTACGTATATTCAGAATATAACTAGGTTATATAAGGAATGCAAGAGCACATCAAGAGTTTAGAGCGGATCTAATTGAAAATATTTGGCATAACTTTTGAGAATAGTAGGTCTAATAGGGTATTGTTTCTATTTTGATTTATTTTATTTCTTATGTAAAATATTGTTCTATGTGTGATGTTTTTTTATATCGTGTTATGTGATGTTTTTTTTTAAATCCTTTCTAGATAAAGCAAGCAATATATTCTCTTTTTCACAAAAACCATCACCGTACAAAATTTAAAATAAATAAAACATACTCCCTCCTAGTCACTCATTTCTTCCCCTTTCCTTTTTACACAAAAATTAAAGAAATGAATTTGGACCACACAAAACACACTACCCCACATAAAAATTAATTTAAACCACACAAAACACACAACCCCACATCCAAAAAGGGAAAGAGGGAAGAAAACCCGACTTACCCAATAAGGAAAGAGGGAAGAAATGACCGACTAGGAGGGAGTAATTGACAAGATATTTTTTTTAAAAAAAGAACTAACTGAGTCCAATTCAAAAAAATGAACTACTTTAAAAAAGGTATACTAATTTTATACTCCTTTCATTCCAATTAATTTATACATTTGATCAAAATATAACTCTCATATATTCCACAAATGTATAAAAATGATTGGAATAGATGAAATATAAAATTAGAGTAGTGGGGTATGATAAAGTTAGGGAGATAAATGATGAAAGAGAGTGAGACGATGAAGAGTGGAGGATCTCAAAAATAAATGGAGCCCCAATGCACCACAAAAAAAATATGAGCCCCAAATATGACTATACAAGTATACTATACTTCGAGGTCGGTATATAATATTATCAATAAAACTGGTAAATTCGATGGTTATAGCAGAGACCTGGTTACGCCGAATGTAGTTGCCCATGACCTTAGACGCTCTTGATGAAGAGGAGTTGAGCATGGTTGGAAGAGTGTTATTTATGTTAATTGAATAGTGAAAAAAGATTTAGGTGGATAATTATTAAGTGAAGAGAGATGGAAATATGCTCAAGAGAGTTGAGCATTGTTGATTATGGTCTTAGCAACTCAGCTTCAAAGAGGATGAACTATTTTTCCCCTGCAAATAACTGCAATACATCAATTCGTTAATAACACCAATAGCTCATATGACAATTGCAAAAGACATTAGAATTAACTGAATACAAATTCGCAAAGATCGAAAAACATAAATTCTTTCTAAAACAAAGATTAAAATTTGATAAAAGCGCTCTTGTATACCCTTTTATAATACCGATGTTTTTCATACGGCCATCAGCGAGGCAATCCATAGAACAACTTCTTCCATTGATTGTATCTGGGTAGAACAGATAATTGAATCGATGTTTCCTTTATCATCTTATATACCATTGGTTCATCAAATTTATGTTTTTAACCTCATTTTCATTACAACAACTAATCGGTCCTTTATAGTCATAACTCCTGCGGTCTTTAAAAACTTTGGTGCCTAATTGGACAAAATTATTAGAACTCGATAAGAAATGTGTAGCTTATTATTGATCCATACTTTAAGGCTACAAAAAAACAATGTAAAGATGATTCTTAATAATTAAAAAAAGAAGTTTAAAAGGGGGTTCGGTTGAAACGACATTGAAAAAATGGATATAGATAAGGTCAATTTTGTAAGCCGCTTAATCGATTTGATTGTGCAGAAATAATAAAAGTAAAGATGGTAGTACTATAGCCAGCGGCTTTGCACCGTGCCAAAACATATTCTCTCTTTTTTTGTCTATCATGTAAAACTAAGCAAAGTTGTTGAATCGTTCAGTGGATTTAGCGACTTTGCCCCATAGTCGTTAATTTCCAATTTTTATTTCCTTAAAGTTGTCGAATTAGCCAACCGTTTAACTACAAACTAAAGTCGTCGAGTGGCTCAATTGGTGATGGAGTTAGAGAGATAGCAAGGGCGCTCGCCCCATTGTGGATAAGATTCCCGAAGTTTTTAGTTACATTTTTCGAACTTTTCTCAAATCTACCTTATGTCATTAGTCTTCCCCCCTTAGGTTTTGTGCCCTCACTAAGTTCAAATCCTGGTTCCGATACATGACTTAACGATAATAAATCGTAGTCAGACAACGAAAACAAATATAAGCCTTCGTAAACCTATTTCTGATAATTTGTTTTACCCGGGCCCGATTTCGATAATTTCTCTCCTTTTAAACCTCATTAAAGAAAAAGAAAAAAATCTGGAACTTATATACAAAACCCGCAGCTAAGTCTAGAATAAGTGAATAACAACGTGAATCAACAAGATTTTATATACTATTTGGTATTTTACTCTTATGATATTTCCTATACTTAAGGTTTTCTTTTTCTTTTTCTATGTTCCTATAATTAAGATATCGTAGTAGCTATCGTGTGAGCTCGGCCTGATCGATGTATATTGCAGTGAATAAAACAGCACTGTCATTTTATGATAAATAGGGACCATTTTTTATATTTTAAAAAATGATCACTTACAAAAAAGTAACCACTCTTAAGATAAAATAATCACCTTTTAACACATAATAGTCATTTTTATGTTTAAGCACCATACAACGGTGTCATAATACAATTGGAAAAATATTATTACAATATCTCATGATTCATGAGATATGTGCTACAATTGGGAAGACATTATTACCATATGTCATGATTCATGAGAGATATGCGGAGGATATGTGATTTTCTAACATATATGATTAGCGTACGAAATCCTTACTGAATCATCCACCTCCCATTTCTTCTCCCTTTTTTAGTCTTTCTAATTTCTTGTCTTTCATATTTAAACCACATTCTCACATAGGTAATCACATATAGTTTCAAGGTCTCTTACAAAAACATAAATTCAAAAAACATATTGATCAACCGAAAAAAATGGCGTGCACATTTTATAATTTACTTGTTCTTTTATTTGGTATACAAGTGCTCGTTGTAACTAAGTTCTTGCCGAGGGTAGACGCGATACATTTGCAACACCACGATGTGCACATACTTAATGGGCTTAAACCCGACCAAGGTCCGATTAAGGTTCGTTGTCAATCAAAAGACGATGATCTTGGTACACACATGGTGTATCAAGGACGACCCTTTGTCTTTGGGTTCAATGCAAATTTTTGGGGTACTACTAGGTTTTTTTGCCATTTTTATTGGAAAGACAAAGATATAAGTTTTGATGTTTTTAATGCTGGAGATGATGGAAGTATTATGGATGTTAATTGCTATTGGGAAGCTAGAGAAGATGGCTTTTACCATCGTTGTGAACGACCACATTTTGAGGATTGGGTACATAAGCATAGCTGGACTCAATTGTAATGAATGTTGTTAGAATCATAATGCTATTTTTCATTGATGGAGTAAATGTGATCGGGTCGTAAAATCATACAAGCATACAAAAATACACAATTACATTGTTAAAATATGTTGAGTCTCGATTATGGGTTCAAATTAGATGAGTTGAATAAGTTGGTAAATTATCGTAATTTGTTTATTTTGCTATTGTTATATGAATTTTACTTTTATTTCTCTTTTGTTTGGATACAAAAAAATAAGATATGAGTGAAGAACTTATAAAGTCTACTATTTTACAGTTTACAAAAATGTAAAATTACATTGAATCTTTGATACTCACAACTAAATCTTTGATGCACTTAATGTAAAACCGCATTTGAATATTCGATTTACGTAAACATCCTCAAAAAAAATTGGTAACCACGATCTCTATAATATAAAACGCAAACCCTTTTTAAGAGATGTTATTGATCCCTGAATTTTAGGAATTGAAAAAAATTATTCAAGCAGTGGCCTACCCACGTTCATTGTACATATTTAATTTCTCTCTCTCTCTCTCTCTCTCTCTCTCTCTCTCTCTCTCTCTCTCTCTCTCTCTCTCTCTCTCTCTCATGTTTTCATTAATAACTTTCGTTGGAACCCAAAAAGAATTTTCTTACCCTCTACCCTACCATTTGTAAAACTTTAGCTACAATATTTATGTTGTATACTTGATTTAATTAATTAATTAACGTAACTAAACATAATATTTATTCACATAATTAAAAATCCAACAAAAAAAATCTACATATTACCAACTGTATATTGTATATACAAAAGTATTTCATTTAAAAAAATGTTACATAGAATAAATAATAAATAAGTGACTAGATCTACATTATTATTAAAAAAAAGTCACTGGTTACCATGGAAAAATGAGTAAAAATTACATAGAATAAATAATAAATAAGTGACTAGATCTACTTTTGTTTTTCAAGTGTACTATTTTACAAGTGTAACTTTGATCTTTTACGAGTTTAACTTTAATCCAAAATAGTGTAAATTTATACTAAAAAGTGATTTTAAGACATGTTCAAGACATTTTCGTATTTTTTAGAGTGTAACTTTAACCTTTTGTGAGTGTAACCGTAATCCAAAATAGTCTAACTTTATACTAAAAAGTGATTTTTAGGCAAGTTCTTTACATTTTCCATATTTTATAGTGTAACTTTAGCCTTTTACGAGTGCAACTTTAATCCAAAAAAACGTAACTTTATACTAAAAAAGTGATTTTAAGACAAGTTCTTGACATTTTTTGTATTTTTAGAGTGTAACTTTAGCCTTTTACAAGTGTAACTTTAATCCAAAATAATGTAAGTTTATACTAAAAAGGATTTTAAGGCAAATTCATAATATTTTCGAATTTTTAGAGTATAATTTTAACCTTTTGGGAGTGTAACTTAAATCCTAAATAACACCACCACCTTCAACAAATAAAACCAGATCTGGGGGGAAAAAAAAAGGAGGCGGCATCCACCACCAACCGCCTCCCTCCTCCACGCTTGCCGCCTCCCTCCTCCTATCTTTTAATCTTTTTTCCAAATTTGGGGTCCCCACCCAGTGGCGGACCCAGGGGTTCGCACAGCACCGCACGTGCGCACCCTTAGGTGGAGGAAATTTTTTTTTTCCTGAAAAAAGGCTAAAAACAGTATATGTATAGTATCTATGTAATATGAATAATAAATATTAAGTGTCCCAGCGGGAAAGGCCAATGGCAATAGAACTAAAGGTTGTGGGTTCAATCCCTCTTAAACTCATTTTTTCTGTTTTTTCTCTTTTTTCTTGCTTGCTTTTCATCCCTTTCTTTCCAATTTGGCGTGAATTGCTCAATTTTCATACTCTAATCTCCAAATTCCATTTTCCCAATTTTTGAATTTAGATTGTTAGTTTCAATTCTCTCACATTGGTTTGTTTTATGAATATTTTTTACTTTTTATCTTGATTCTTTGTTGTCTATATGTAATTATTGATTGTGAATTTTATATCTTGTTACTTTAATATCCATCCCAATTTGATCTAAAATCCTAATTATGTATATATATATATATATATATATATATATATATATATATATATATAAAAATATAATATTTTTTAATTTTAGATTAATAGAAAAATACAATAATTTCAAGTTATTTTTTAATTCTAAAAGGCACATATAAATCTCAATTGACAGTGTTCAAATTTTAGATGGAGAAAAATACAGCTTTTTCATTAATAATAATAACAAAAACCTTTATAGTTCAGAAGTCAGTAATTTTTTTTTCATTGGATGGCTTTAAACTTTGAAAAAAATTTGTAACTTTTTTAGCATTATTATATTTACTATCGAAAAAAGTAATGTCCATGATGGTGGTTATCATTTTGCTATATTAAGTTTTTTTTTTTTAATAATTGTGCACTCCCATTTTTTGAGCCCTGGGTTCGCCACTGTCCCCACCTCCTCTACCTCCCTCTTCTGCTCTTGTATGCCGCCCACCTCATCCCTCCGCGTTGCCTTCTCATTTTTTTTCTTTTTTTTCCTCATATCTCGTTTATTTTTCCAGATTTTGGTTTGTTGAAGGTGGGTCCTGGTGGGTGTTGTTGCGGTGGTTCATGTGATTGGGTGGTGGTATGGTCGTGGGGCTGGTAGGTTGAGGTGGGAGTGAGTGTAAGACCTCGTCATACCCAGAGCCTTTACGCAAGACCTTCCAAGCATGGTGAGGTGATACGCCCCAGTTTTCCGAGGGTAGGATATATCAAAAGGAGTCTCAACATTTTATTAACAAAGTAAGCGAAAGTCAACAAAAGGTTATAAGTCTCAAAGAAATACAAGATCCAAAAGATTATAAGATCTCAAATGCTCAAAGGAAAAAAAATAAGGTCTACCACAAGAGTCCACAAGCTAAAACGACAC
The DNA here is from genome assembly GCA_022085475.1 of Heliosperma pusillum. Taxonomy (NCBI): domain Eukaryota; kingdom Viridiplantae; phylum Streptophyta; class Magnoliopsida; order Caryophyllales; family Caryophyllaceae; genus Heliosperma; species Heliosperma pusillum. The sequence continues at coordinate 35,373 of JAIUZE010070692.1, read as the reverse complement.
AACTATTAAATTTACGTTCATTTTATATATACTATTATTCACTATTTATTCTCAAATTTACGACACAAGATTATTACACAAGTATTAAACGACACATGTTATTATTCACTATTTATTGTGATTTTGTAAGGTAATTTATTCTTTGGAAGTATTCTTGTGTTTTGATGTCATTTGTAGGATATGAAACGATTTTAGGTCGTTTCTACGTCAAATCCTTACATTTGAATGAATATTGAGTAAGGGGAAACTAATATTGACGAGTATGTGAGCTTCGGATGGCGGGGTGTTGGACCAATTTCATAGTTTTGATAATGACATGTGTTTACGTAATAATATGTTTTTACTCGATATATCATATGCCTGTAATTGTGTGCTTTAGTCATATTATAGCTAGCAACAATTATGAGAAGAAAGATCAAAGTTAGGCATAACTTTGATAAAGTCTGTGAGACAAAGTTATAACAACTTCAGGAATAACTTTAGAAGTGAACATGGAAGTTATAGCTAACCAGGCATAACTTTAAAGAAAATCGCTTCAAACAAGATCTACATCAAACTACACAAGACTCGAGATGGAGCGTCTTTGTGATCAAGATGAAGAGATGATCCGTATACTGAAGATCTTTGTGAAGATTAGATAGTATAGGTCGTCAATCGGTAACTATTCCATTCGAGAGATTTTATGTCAAAAGTTATAGCTTTAGTCTATGACTTTCTGTATGATAAATATTATGCATGAATTTTGGAAATAAATATTTTGCAAATCGTTTTTCAAAGTGAAAGAGTATTTCTATATTTATCAAAAGTTTTATTTGAGAATATATTTATGAGATTCTATTGGTTAGTAATACAACTTATGGGTTGTCATGCTACCTAGGGTTTCTAATATATTCTATCTCAATTTGTTGTTAACCTAATTAGCCCACCTAGTGTTTGAGCCACCTAGGGTTTCGTGAAACCTAGTGTTTGTGCCACCTAGGGATGCGTGCCTCCTAGGGTTTCGTGAGCTATGGATTTCGGCCTCCATAGGTTGTTTTCCTTGTTTACCTAATCTATGATTCTACTATATCTTTACAACAATATTTTGAGATATTAAGAAAAATATATTTCTATAAGATAAACCAAATAATATTTTGAGATAAAGATATTTCTAAAAGATAAGCAAATATTATTTTATTATAAGATAAGTATCTTTATTAAATATTATACTAGGGTTTTAGATCTACTATGATTCTACTACTATAAATACTCATTCACATACAAATTGCAAAACACACGAAATACACACAAGAACATCACGGCACATATACTTAGTGTATTGATTTTCCAAAATCGTTTTAAAGCAAACCTTTGAGCAAATATTTATTATTTTTAGAGTTTGTTTTTAAAAGAGTCGTCCATCAATTATTATCAATCGCTTGAGTGAAATACGTTATTGGATAATAGTACATCATTATAAGCTTACAATTCTTAACCGGGAATCTGTGTGAGTTATATTGTACTTTCTTATTAGCGTAAGATAATATAGAGTATTTAGCGATACTCACCTTGAGTTATAATCATAGTGTTGATTATACGAGTGGGTTGATAATTTTTGAATCCGTAGGAAGGTACTAAAAATTATTAATCGAGAATAGTGGACGTAGGTTTCAACGTGTGAAACTGAACCACTTCAAAAATCGTGTGCCTCTCTCTTATCTCTTTACTTTTCGGTATTTCGTTATTCGCGCTTACTTTGATTAATTAATTAGTTGATTTTAACTAGTATAGCTCCCGTGCAATGCACGGTATTTACAGAATTTATCTTTGATACAGTATTATTTTTAATTTTTAGTTGTAAATTGTAAATTTGTTAGTTAACATTTATCATCATTGTATCTTTAATTGAGAAAAATAAATAAAACAACAAAATAATAAAGATATTTAATTGATGATATGAAAGGTAAATCTTAATAAAATAGCGATTTAGAGTGGTTCACTCAATCCAGTCGCCATGCCGAGGGGCCGGCCGCCCAAGCTTCAGGCCGCCGCTCGTCCACCCAAATCTTCTGAGGCATCTGCGGAGGATACTAATTTGGTAGAGGTTTCGTTGAATCGTACACCTAGGTCTGCGAATTTGGGGGATTTCCTTCAATTGGGAAACTCAAAATTGGGGCAAACGCAGGCTTCTCAACCGACGCAAAGTAAGGATTCCTCCTTAGCATCTGGTTCAGGTTTGATTTCTTCTTCTTCTCCCTCTTTACTTAAGGAGAAGAGTCCGGTTATTCCTGTGGCTCCTAAGGTTACTCCGGTGACTGATGTCCCGGTAAAGCCTTCCTTTTCTAAAGTTCTTAAGTCGTCTGGTAAGGGTATGTCCTTGACGTATGTTAAGCCCTCTTTAGATGCTGTTGTGATTGAATCTCAGGATATTGTGGAGGAAATTGATTACTGGAAGTATACGCTTGTTGGGACTGTTATGGGTCGTCGTACCTCGCTTGTTGAGCTTAATTCTCTGGTTGCAAAACATTGGGGGCTGGTCTCTACTCCTGAAATTCTTTATTTCTCTAAGGGTTGGTTTTATTTTCGCTTTACCTCTCAGGAAGACATGACCAGTATTCTTTCAGAATCCTGGAATCTTAATGGCTTCCCTCTTGTGTTTAAGCCTTGGACTCCCACTGTGGCTGCTGAACTTGATACTGTCACTATGGTTCCTGTCTGGGTTTTGTTCCCTAATCTTGACCCTTGCTTTTGGTCAAGTACTGCTCTTAGCAAGGTTGCTAGTTTTGTGGGAAGACCTATTTGTGCTGATGAGACTACTACTAATAAGTCTAAAATAGCTTTTGCTCGAGTTTTGGTGGAAGTTGATATCTCCAAAGAACTCCCCAAAGCAATGGCTCTTCAGACTCCTTTTAGAGGGAGGATTTTGCAGAAAATTGATTATGAATGGGTGCCTTTTTACTGTCATACATGTAAAAAGGTAGGTCATACTAAGGAGAAATGCAGTAGGAATGTTGTGAAGAAGGTTTTTAAACCTGTTCAGCAGATAGCTGTGGTAAAACCGGTTGTCTCTACTCAGCAGGATGAGGAAGGGTTTGTCTCTGTTCAGGTTAAAAGCAAGTCTGCCCCTCTTATTGAACCATTGTTTACTACTCTTGAGAATAAGTTTGCCCTGCTTGATTCTCACAAAGAAGTGTCGGTATTACTGGGTGTGGATCAAGGTAATGTTGTTGTGGAGCTTGAGCCTGGTGGGTCATCCCCCCCTCTTTCACCTCAATGATCATTTCCTCCTGGAATGTGAGGGGGATGAATGACCCCCTAAAACAGCAGGAGGTTTTAGACTTTCTGAAAGGGAATAAGGTGGATTGTGGTGCTATTTTGGAGACTCATATAAAGGCTAGGTATGCTCAGGCTATTTATAGAAGGGTTTTTAAAAACTTCTCTATTCTTACTACTTATGGCTCTCACTTTGATGGGAGAATTTGGATTTTATGGAACCCCTCTTCTGTTCATGTTCAACTTCTTGAAGATAATGCTCAATATGCCCATTGCATTATTACTAATCTGCTTACTCAGAAGTGTTTTTTGGTTACTTTTGTTTATGCTTTTAATAGAGCTGTTGATAGACTTGCCCTTTGGGACAAGCTTGCTTCTTTTGCTATGGGTCATCAGATTCCTTGGGCTTGCCTTGGGGACTTTAATGTTTCCCTTTCTGCTGATGAGAGACTTGGTTGTCAAATTCATGATAGGGAGATTCAAGAATTCAGGGCTTGCTTGTCTGATTGTAATCTTTCTGATCATCCTTTTACTGGTGGTCTTTTTACTTGGCACAATAATCAGATTCTTTCCCCTAAATGGTCTAAGCTTGATAGGGTACTGGTAAATTCTGCATGGTATGCTTATTTCTCTAGGTCTACTGTGGCTTTTCTTCCTCAAGGTGTTTCTGATCATTCTCCTGCCCTTCTGAATGTGGATTCTCTCACTGCTTTGCTTTCCAGACCCTTTAGATTTCTTAATTGCTGGGCTCTTTCTCCTGACTTCCTCTCTAAGGTTGCTGAGGGATGGCACTCTGGTTTTAGTGGAGGTAGAATTTTCTCCTTGTTTTGCAAGCTGAGGGCTACAAAGCATCATCTCAAGTCTCTTCATCAGGCTGAATTTTCTGGGCTTACTGCTAGAGTAAAGTTGGCTAAGGAGAATTTGTCTTCCTGCCAGCTCCTCTTGCAGTCCTCTCCTTTGTGCTCCCTTCTTCTTCAGCAAGAGAAGGATTGTCTTCTGGTTTATTCTAAGCTTAAAAAGGCAGAGATTAAAGTGTTAGCTCAACAAGCCAAAGTTCATCACTTGAAGCTTAGTGACTCTAATACTAATTATTTCTATGCTCACATTAAAGCTAGGAAAGTCAGAAATACTATTGGGGTCATTGAGGATATGAATGGTCATGTTTGTCATGGTCACTCTGCTGTTGCTAATGCCTTTGTTTGTTATTATAAGGAGCTCTTAGGGTCTGGCACTTCTGTTACTCCTTTGCCTGTGGAGTTGTTCTCCAATTGTCTTTCTTCTGATCATAGCTTGGAGGTCCCTGTTACTGTTGGAGAAATTGAGAGTGCTCTCTTTGCTATTGACAAAAACAAGAGCCCAGGTATTGATGGCTACTCTTCTGGGTTCTTCAAATCCTCTTGGTCTATCACTGGAGTTGCTTTTAAGGCTGCTGTTATGGAGTTTTTTGCTAAGGCCTCAATGCCTTGTGCTGCTAACTCTACCCTTATTTCTCTCATCCCTAAAGGAGATTCTCCTAAGGCTGTTTCTGATTTCAGGCCTATTTCGTGTTGCACTGTTTTTTACAAAACTGTTAGTAAGATTTTAGCTAACAGAATGAAGTCTGTCCTGGGAGAGATTGTAGGCCTAGAACAGGCAGCTTTCATTGAGGGTAGGGATTTGTTTGATAATTCCATGCTTGCCCATGAGATGGTTTCCAAGTATAATAGAAGTTTGTTAACCCCCAGGTGTACTCTTAAGATTGACATTAGGAAAGCTTTTGATTCTGTTAATTGGGAGTTTCTGGCTAATAGCTTAAGGCTTTTTGGTTTCCCTCCTCTTTTTAGAAAGTGGGTTCTTGCTTGTGTTACCTCTTCTCATTTTTCCCTAAATATAAATGGGTCTATTGAAGGTTTTTTTCCTGGTAAGAGAGGACTCAGACAAGGTGATCCCTTATCTCCTTATCTCTTTGCTCTTTGTATGGAGGTTCTGTCCCGTCTTTTGAGGAGGTTGCCTGATTATCCTAAATTCTCTTACCACCCTAAGTGTGTTCAGGTTAAGCTTACTCACCTTGTTTTTGCTGATGATCTTTTGGTGTTTACTCGTGGGGATCTTCCTTCTGTTCAAGCTGTGAATGAATGCTTGAGATTATTTGCTGGATACTCTGGTCTTGCTGCTAATCCTATGAAGTCTAGTCTTTATTTTGGAGGTGTCTCTCCTCAGTTGAAAGTGCTTATTCTCTCTTCTACAGGTTATACTGAAGGTAGTTTCCCTGTGAGATATCTGGGTATTCCTCTCTTCTGTTCTCGTTTAACTCAGTCTATGTTCTCTCCTCTTCTGGATAAGATTAGAGGTAAGATCAATCATTGGGCTAATCATCATCTCTCTTATTATGGTAAGGCTCAACTCATCAATACTGTTTTGTTTGGCTTATACAATTTTTGGGGTTCGAGTATTCTTCTTCCTAAAGGTATTGTTAAGAAAATTAACAAAATCTGTAAGGATTTCTTGTGGGGATCTACTCCAGGCCACCATAGGCATATTTTCAAGAGTTGGACTAGTCTTTGTCAGCCCCGTGAGGAGGGTGGTATTGATATTAAGGAGGTTCTCAGTTGGAACAAAACGCTTATGCTATCTTGGGTCAAGAAATTGGCTACTAATTCTGATACTATCTGGGTTAAGTGGGTGAATGCTTATATCCTGAAGGGTTCCTCCATTTGGGATTTTCAGCTCACTTCTGCTCACTCTTGGTTTATGAGTAGTATTATTCATTGTCGTGATTTGCTTGTTCAGTATCTAGGGAGGTCCTCGGATGCTTGTCTCTTTCTTTTGGAGGATAATTATAGATCTCAATTCTATGATCTTATTCGTCCTAGAGGAGCCTTCTTTTTTCAGCATCGCACCATTTGGGACTCTAGTTGCTATCCTAAGCACTGTGTTATTGGTCTTATGGCTACTCAGAACTGTCTTCCCACTATTGATAATCTTTGCCATCGTGGAATTGTTTTAGTTAATAGATGTGTTTTGTGTGAGCAGAGCATGGAGACTAGTGAGCATCTTTTCTTTGCTTGTTCCTATTCCGCTTCTGTCTGGTTGATTACTTCTTGTTGGATAAAAGCTACTTGTGCTACTGGACTTTCTCAGATTTTCAGTTGGTACCAGGGTCACAACCGGGGAAAGAGTTGGATAAAGAAGCAGCGAAGATGTGCTTTGATGTGTACTATCTATCTTCTTTGGTCTGAAAGGAATAGACGTATATTTCAGGGTTCCTCTCGCTCTATTGAAGCTCTTGTTTGGAAGATTAAGTATTTAGTCTTACTTAGAAATCCTTGTAATGTCTAATGTATGGTTTCTTTTTGGATTCTTTGCTTGGTTTTGAGGTAGTCACATTGACTCCCTTGTAGGATTTGTAGGATCTTGTACTCCACTCTTTGATTAATGATAAGATCCTGATTTTCTGCAAAAAAAAAAAAAAAAAAAAAAAAAAAAAAAAAAAAATCTTAATAAAAAATAATTTTTTTAGACAAAAATAATAATTTTTTTATAATTGTTTTTGTTGATAATAACATATGCTTTAACTACGATTTATCTTTCCGAGCAAAATTTTAATCCCCAAAAAACCTAGAGGTAAATTTTAAATAGTGGATTACATCAAAATATGAATGTAAATATGAGATTACGTCAAAATAAGGGAAGCGTTTTTAATTCAGTGAATAATTTTAATAGATTTCTCATCCTTAATTACATTTTTATTAGAGAAAAATATTTAAAAAGATAAAACTAATCAAACAACTCATGATATTATCTTGATATTTTAATGAAAATAGTTTTTTAGCATGAATCAAAATGTATTATTTTATAAATTTCACATATTAGTTATTTAGCTTCTTTTTTTGTTATGAAGCTAGTAATAAAGGTTTATGACATTTTAATGAAAAGACTATAGTTTTAGTTTAATGAAAACTTATAAATTAATGAAAATATTATATCTTAATGAAAAGATTATATCATAATGGGCTAATTGTTTATTTTGTTTCCTTATTTAGAGTGTGCATTTTGGAGGGAAAATTAATGAATAAACTTATTCTTTTAGTATAAGGGGGATTCATAAGATCAAATAATTAATTACATATCATCTAAATCGAAAAAGTGGGGCTAGTTTTTAATACTCAATTCACCCCCCCCCCCCCTCTTTCGTATTCGATCAATAGACTCTACAATTGGTATCAGAGCCTCGTGCTCTTGATTGCCTTACAGCAAGGAGTCTGATCCATTTATCTTTTTATTTTTATTTATTTTCCGCTGCATTTAATTTTATTTTAATGGATTCCAAACATCTGAAGTGTCCCGTATTCGATGGGAAGAACTACAGTTTATGGAAAAATATGATGACCCATTTCATAAAGGGTAACGATTGGGAGTGTTGGCTAATCATTAAGAATGGTCCTAATAAGATCATGCTTGGAACGGCTACTGGCACTTCCATCGAAAAGAAAGAAGATGACTATGTTGAGGCAGATTATAAGAAAGCTGAGAAAAATTCAAAGGCTATTAGTCTGTTGCAAAACGGCATGACCCATACTGAATTTGATCGTTTCTCATCTAGTTCTACTGCCAAGGAAATATGGGATGGTCTTGAGTTAGCTTATGAGGGGACAACTGTTGTCAAAAAGCAACGTATTGCACTACTTATGCGAAAATACGAACTGTTCTCCATGGAACAAAATGAATCGCTTGACAGCATGTCCACTCGTTTCTCTAGTATCATTAATGAATTGAAAAATCTTGGAAAAACTTTTGACTCCGAGGAAATTGCCAGGAAGATCCTTAGAAGTCTATCTAAACGATGGAGACCTAAGGTGACGGTAATTGAGGAATGTAAAGACCTATCTGATCTATCTTATCAAGAGCTACTTGGAACCCTAATGGCTCACGAGATCACTCTTGATGAAGATGAGGCAAATGATAGTAATAGCAAGAAAGTGGCTTTACAAGCCGAATCTAGTGAAAGACAAGATTCGGATCTTGAAGATGAAACAGTATTATTTGCTAGACGTTTTAAGAAAAGATTCTTTAACAAACCACAAGGAAAAACGTTTAACAATAACACTAACAAATCTTATAAAAAGCCAATTGAGTCAAAAGGGTCTCTTTCAAGTCGTGGTTGCTTCAAATGTGGGGATAATGATCACATGATCAAGGATTGCCCCACATGGAAGAAAATCAAAGACAAAAATCAACGAGACAAAACCAAGAAGGAATTCAAGCAAGTGATGATGGCTTATTGCTGGGGAGATCTCGACAAAGAGGACGACGAGTCAGAGGAAGAGGAAGTCGCCAACTTGTGTCTAAGCAACGTCAGTCTTGACCTAATTTCTGACAGTGACAATGAAAGCGAATCCGAGATGTGTCTTGTTGGCAACTCAGATTCATAACCAGATTCAGAAGATGATGAAGAGGTTAGTCATCTTGAACTTAAAAAGCAAGTTAAGAATTTATCTAAGAAGTCTTTAATTAAGTATTTTGAACAAGCCTTAGATCATTGTCATGAGCAGAGTCTAGAATTGAAAGATCTTAAAGAACAAATTCTTGACATTGCTGAGGAAAACCAACTTCTTAAGGCCAAAGCTAAAAAGCTCAAGTCTAAAGTTATGGCAACTTCAGCTATAACTTCAGACAAGACAAATGTTGAGAAAGAGGCTCTTGAGTCTAAAGTTATAGCTAATGAAACTATAATCTCAGAGTTAAAGCTCAACATTAAGCATCTTCAAGCCAAAGTTATAGCTAATAAAGCTATAACTTCAGAATTGAAGAAAGTCAATGAGCTTTTACAATCTGATGCAAAGGCAAAAGAAAGTGTTATCATCGATCACGAGAAAGTAAACTCTTTTCTTTCTCAGCAATTGAAAGATATAAAGGCTGAATTCTCCCAAGCCAAAAGTCAACATAATGAGGAGAAACTTATCTTGAACAAACGGTTCATTGATTTTCGTGAAAACTTCAAAAAGAACAATCCCTCCAAAGACTCGAATGTAGACCATTCGTCATGTGAAAAAGAAATTCAGTCTTTGAAGGAATTGCTCCTACATGCACGAAAAGTTCATGATAAGTGGGAAGGAAGTCAAAAGGGCTTAGACTTCCTTACCGAACAGTCTAACAATAACATGAAGAAAGGTCTTGGTCATGAATGCTATAGTCGTAGAGACCACGATAAGTGCAAATCCACTCCTTCTGACCGTGATTTCAGAAGAAGGAAGTATGTCAATCTTTCAGAATATCTGATTTGCAATTATTGTGGTCACAACGGTCATGTTAAAGATAATTGTGTTAAATATGTTAACGACAACAAAAATCAAACTGATTTTGTAAAAGAGCATGACACGTCTAGTGTAAATGAGTCCGATTCTGAACCTCAACGTGATGAGGTTAGAAATAATGAGTTTAGATGGTTTTATGACATAGCTTTCGATTACACATCTGTACCTTCAAAATCTAAACCTTATGTGAATCAGAAGCAGTCATTTAAACCTAATGTGCGTCGTAACAATAATCAATATAATAAACCTAGCAAACCCTATCCTAAGAAGAAAAGAATTGTCAAACAGGTATGGGTTAGGAAGGATCAAATATACAGAGTCACTAACCATAAAGGACCCAACTTAGCGTGGGTACCTAAAAGCTGTATTTGATTCTCTTGCAGATAATAGTGAAAGAAAATAATCTATGGTATCTCGACAGTGGTTGTTCGAGACACATGACCGGAAACAAGAATCTTTTTCTTTCACTAGAGCCCTTCAACGGTGGCAAGGTCACCTTTGGAGACAACAAGAAGGGCAACATAATCGGTGTAGGTAAGATTGGTATATCTTCTTCACATGCTATTAATAATGTATATCTGGTAGATGGCCTTAAGCATAACTTGCTAAGTATCTCTCAATTATGTGACAAAGGCAACAAAGTCGTTTTTCATTCAAATGTTTGTCGTATCATAGTTGAAGGTACTAGTAATGTTATCTTAGAAGGTCTACGTAAACGGAACGTGTATATGATTGATTTAAACAAAGTCACTACAAGTTCCTTTACGTGCATGAAAGTCACTGTGGATGATTCATGCTTGTGGCACAAGAGGTTTGCACACATCAGTCCAACGATTTTAAAGAAACTCAAATCTTGGGATTTAGTTGAGGGTCTACCCTCAATCAAATTCGAACAAGAAAAGATGTGTGACTCATGTGCCCGTTGTAAACAAGTTAGATCTTCATTCAAACCGAAACGAGTAGTAAGTACAGAGCGTCCACTTGAGTTGGTACACATGGATCTATGTGGACCTATGAAAGTTAGAAGCCGCGGTGGATCAAGGTACGTATTCGTCCTAGTCGACGACTACTCCAGGTATGTATGGCCTATCTTTCTATTTACTAAAGATGAAACTTTCGATGAGTTTGTAGTACTAATGAAGCTCGCCCAAAACAAGTATGATAAAAAGTTAGTTTCCATTCGTACGGATCATGGCACTGAATTTGATAATCAAGCTTTTATAGAATATTGTAGGGAGAATGGTGTAGGACATAACTTTTCTGCACCACGAACCCCACAACAAAATGGTGTCGTGGAACGTATGAATAGAACATTAGAGGACATGGCCCGCACTATGGTTTTGTGTAGTGGCCTTCCTAAGAGCTTTTGGGCAGAAGCCATAAGTACTGCATGCTATGTGCACAATAGAGCTATGATTAGACCTATTCTCAAAAAGACTCCCTATGAACTTTTAAGAGGGAGAAAACCCAATATAGCTCACCTTCGTTGCTTCGGGAGTAAATGTTTTGTCCATAATCATGGAAAAAGTAATTTGAGCAAATTTGATCCACGAAGTGACGAAGCTGTGTTTGTTGGTTATTCTAATCATAGTAAAGCTTTTAAAGTTTTTAACAAAAGAACGTTGTGCATAGAAGAAAGTGTTCATGTTGCATTTGATGAAGATAATGTGATAGGCCAGAAGCAACTTAATGAACAGACAAGTGCAACAGACAAGAATACATTAATGATCCATACTTTCGCTTTACACAAAAAAGACGAGCTGAGCGCCGAGAAAAAATAAAAAAAAAAGAAGGAGAATTGAATTGGAAGAAATGCAATATAAGAAAACAAACTGCTACACTCCCGCAAATGACCTTGAACAGAGAACTGAGACAATTGTTGATGATACGAATGTCTCTTCTCAAAACAAGGAAAAGAAAACTGAAGTTATAGCTGATGATGCTATAACTTTGAACCAGAACCAAGATGGTGTAACTGAAGTCGTACCAACTTCAGCTATAACCCCAGAGTCCAACTCAGGGGGAACCAATCTTGATTCTGAATCATTTGAGGAAAATGAGAGTTCATCAGATGATGATGAGCCTAGGAACTCTATGAAATGAAAATATAAGAGTTCTCATCCTATGGATAGTATCCTGGGAAGTTTGACTAAAGGGGTTCAAACTAGGCGAACATTAAATAACTTTTGTTCATTCTATTCATTTCTGTCTACCATAGAGCCTACCAACATCAAGGAAGCTCTTGCAGAATCCGACTGGATTGTGGCTATGCAAGAGGAGCTTCAACAGTTTGAACGCAATAAAGTGTGGCATCTTGTGCCACGACCTTCTAATCGAACTGTGATTGGTACTCGATGGGTATTCAGAAATAAATTGGATGATTCAGGAGTTATAGTTCGTAACAAGGCTCGATTGGTCGTTCAAGGTTATAATCAACAAGAAGGGATTGATTATGACGAGACATTCGCTCCAGTAGCAAGACTTGAAGCTATTTGCCTGCTCATCGCCTTCGCAGCTCATAAAGGAATGAAACTGTTCCAAATGGACGTTAAGACTGCATTTCTTAACGGTTATTTGGAAGAAGAGGTTTTTGTTGAACAACCTCCTGGATTTTTGAATAGCAAGTTTCAAAACCACATTTTTAAACTCGATAAAGCTTTATATGGTTTGAAACAAGCGCCTAGGGCTTGGTACGACAGATTATCAAAATTTTTATTACAAAACAATTTTAAGAGAGGATGTGTCGACAAAACCCTATTTTTAAAATCCGAGGGCTCTGATTTACTTGTTGCTCAAATTTATGTAGACGATATTATTTTTGGTTCTACTAACAACAAATTGTGCAAGTATTTTTCAGATCTAATGACCTCAGAATTTGAATGAGCATGATGGGAGTATTAAAATTCTTCCTAGGGTCGCAAATTCAACAAACCAGAGAAGGAATAAAGATTCACCAACAAAAGTATGTCAAAGAGCTAATCAGAAAATTTGGTATGGAGAACGCTCATCCCATGGACACACCTATGGTAACTGATAAAAAGTTGACCTTGGACGAAAATGGTAAGTCCGTAGATGAGACTACATATCGAGGTATGATTGGTTCTTTATTATATTTAACTGCAAGTAGACCTGACATTATGTTCAGCGTATGTGTCTGTGCTAGATTTCAATAATGTCCTAAAGAGTCACATATGATTGCAATTAAACGTATCTTGAGATATTTAATTGGTACATCTAATTTATATTTGTGGTATCCACTTGAGTGCAATTTCGATCTAGTAGGATTTTCAGACGCAGATTATGCTGGATGTTCCCTAGATAGAAAAAGTACATCTGGATTTGCTACGTTTGTTGGACCTTGCATAATTACTTGGGGCTCAAAGAAGCAAAATTCGGTTGCATTGTCTACTGCAGAAGCCGAATATATCGCTGCAGGACTGTTATGTTCTCAACTACTATGGTTAAAGCAACAACTATGTGATTACGGTGTTAATGTTGGTTGTATGCCTGTTTTCTGTGATAATACGAGTGCTATTATTATTTCTAAGAACTCAGCTCAGCATTCTCGTACTAAGCATATAAACATTAGACATCATTTTTTACGTGACCTTGTAGAAAAGGGCAACATTAAACTCGAATTTTGTAGTACTGAAAATCAATGGGCTGACATTTTAACAAAGGCGTTAGCGAGAAGACATTTTGAGATTTTGCGGTTGGAAATTGGTTTAATCAGTAGCAATTAAATTCGTCATATTTATTTTGTGAACCTGCGTGACTGGCTAGAATAAGACGAGATTGTATGACTGTGTCCGCATATTTCATTGCTAGTATATTTGTGTTTAATATTATATATTTTACGTGAGTATCTTGCATATTAAGTGTTTTATGGAAATTGAATTATGAACCACATATTTGCCAAAAACCTATCTTATTCACTTTCCTAATCAAACCAAAATTCTACCCAAGTATCTTATATTGGCCGAAATTCTCAAACACAAATAACTTACCATATCTTTTTATTTACCTAATCCTATCCTTACCATATCTCAAAAATAATTACCTTAGATTCCTTTTCCTACCCAAATTCAAAAACAAAAAAAAAAGGAAAAAGAGGAATAGAGTCGGCGCTACACGGCTACTCTACAAAAACACCACCACCCAAACTCCAAAACCCAAACCGAGTCGGGTTCGGTGCTTGAAGGTACAAAAAGGCGTCGATTAATAAAAAAAAGGGGTACAAGAGGGTGTTAGTGAAGATATATAAAAAAAAAATGGTTCGGTTGTTATGAACCCGAGAGTGGCTGATTTTTCGGGGCTTGAATCGAAATTGGATGTGTTTATGGGAAAAGTAATGGAGCGCCTTGATGCGCAAGATAAGAAAATTGATGCGGTTGTTGAAAAAAAAAATGTAAAAATCGTGGCTATGGGGAATACTAGCTCTACCCGTGACCATGTCGGTTCGGGTGTGAGTAGTGAGTTGAGGTCTTGGATGACGGGTGTTGATGATTGCCTAGAAAAATTAGAGAGGAATGTTGTCGATATTCGACAAGAGATGTATAGGCAAAGGGATCGGATGCAATTCTTGGTGAGCCAAGGAGGTGCATTGGTGAAAAGCGGTTCGGAAATGCGTGAGGGGATGCACACTACTTGATGCGACGGAGGCTCTTTCTTTGAAGGTTCGAAACTTCAATGTTTGCCTCACCGCCCAAGCTACTCATGTGTCGACGTGCCTTGATCGTCTTTTTACCCTCGAGTACCGCACCCGACCCGATTACATTAATCCCAAAATCATCCGACAACCCAAAAAGCCTTGATCTTCTTATCCTTGTATGTTTGTTTCTTTAACTATTAACCAATTCGGCCCATTTTGGCTTGTTAAACTCTATCCTAATTCGGCCCAAATGGCAACTAACAATATTTCTTGTGGTTTGTAGTTTGTAGTTCTTAATTAACATTTGCACTTGATTTTGCTTGGTATATATCGTTTTATATTGCGTATTTTGCATATCTATTTCTTGCCTTGACATGTGTTATTCTAGTCGTTTCATGTCTTTGTTCTTGTCTTTTCAATGATGCCAAGAGGGAGAAGAAATGATATGATTTGAGTCTTTGCTTAAGCTTGCTCCTTGTCAAGACTCGTTATCTCTTAAAGTCTTTCGAGCTATAACTTTGGCTAAGTTGTTTTGTTCTTGCGATCAAAGTTGCTATAACTTTGGAGTGCTTTGTTGAGGGGGAACCATACTTAGTCACATTGTTAAGAGGAAATCATAAGAGACTTGTCATCATCAAAAAGGGGAATTTGTTGGACCAATTTGATAGTTTTGATAATGACATGTGTTTACGTAATAATATGTTTTACTCGATATATCATATGCGTGTAATTGTGTGCTTTAGTCTTATTATAGCTAGCAACAATTATGAGAAGAAAGATCAAAGTTAGGCATAACTTTGATAAAGTCTGTGAGACAAAGTTATAACAACTTCAGGAATAACTTTGGAAGTGAACATGGAAGTTATAGCTAACCAGGCATAACTTTAAAGAAAATCGCTTCAAACAAGATCTACATCAAACTACACAAGACTCGAGATGGAGCGTCTTTGTGATCAAGATGAAGAGATGATCCGTATACTGAAGATCTTTGTGAAGATTAGATAGTATAGGTCGTCATTCGGTAACTATTCCATTCGAGAGATTTTATGTTCAAAAGTTATAGCTTTAGTCTATGACTTTGGATGATAAAATATTGATGCATGATTTTGGAAATAAAATGTTTTGAAATGTTTTCAAAAGTGAAAGAGTATTTTTATATTTATCAAAAGTTTTATTAGAGAATATATTTATGAGATTCTATTGGTTAGTAATACAACTTATGGGTTGTCATGCTACCTAGGGTTTCTAATATATTATATCTCAATTTGTTGTTAACCTAATTAGCCCACCTAGTGTTTGAGCCACCTAGGGTTTCGTGAAACCTAGTGTTTGTGCCACCTAGGGATGCGTGCCTCCTAGGGTTTCGTGAGCTATGGATTTCGGCCTCCTTAGGTTGTTTTCCTTGTTTACCTAATCTAGGATTCTACTATATCTTTACAACAATATTTTGAGATATTAAGATAAATATATTTCTATAAGATAAACCAAATAATATTTTGAGATCAAGATATTTCTAAAAGATAAGCAAATATTATTTTATGATAAGATAAGTATCTTTATTAAATATTATACTAGGGTTTTAGATCTACTATGATTCTACTACTATAAATACTCATTCACATACAAATTGCAAAACACACGAAATACACACAAGAACATCACGGCACATATACTTAGTATATTGATTTTCCAAAATCGTTTTAAAGCAAACCTTTGAGCAAATATTTATTATTTTTAGAGTTTGTTTTTAAAAGAGTCGTGCATCAATTATTATCAATCGCTTGAGTGAAATACGTTATTGGATAATAGTACATCATTATAAGCTTACAATTCTTTAACGGGAATCTGTGTGAGTTCTATTGTACTTTCTTATTAGCGTAAGATAGTATAGAGTATTTAGCGATACTCACCTTGAGTTATAATCATAGTGTTGATTATACGAGTGGGTTGCTAATTTTTGTAATCCGTAGGAAGGTACTAAAAATTATTAATCGAGAATAGTGGACGTAGGTTTCAACGTGTGAAACTGAACCACGTCAAAAATCGTGTGCCTCTCTCTTATCTCTTTATTTTTCGGTATTTCGTTATTCGCGCTTACTTTGATTAATTAATTAGTTGATTTTAATTCATAAGATCAAATAATTAATTACATATCATATAAATCGAAAAAGTGGGGCTAGTTTTTAATACTTAATTCCCCCCCCCCCCCCCCTCTTTCATATTCGATCAATAGACTCTACACGGGGTATGATCTTTTCAAGGTCTAAGTTGAAAGGAACAAGTTTCAAGTCATTCCGAACAAGAATGAACAAGTTACGGCAATGTTCATGTGTTTAATCAACAACCGTCTCAAACCCCTATCGCCAACCCCTATCCCTTGGGGACATGAACAAGATAATTATAAGGCGAGACATGCCTTGTCTCAGGCGAGATATCTTTGTCTCGAGCGAGACGTCTTTGTTTGAAGAAAGATAGCTGCTTCCCGATTGGGGACACCTAAAACCGATCGGGGTTACCTATTTATACTCGTTTTTCGCTTGCTCTCTCTTGCTTTAATGAAAGCCATAAGTGCAACATTAATGGGGCGCGTCTTCGAAAGCCTATAAATAGAGGGCATTCCAAGCTTTGAGAATCATCTAATCCAATCCACCATAATCCAATCTTACAAAATGACGAGGGGTTGTCGCGCACCTCTTAACCAAACAATATTTATAAAACTCGGTACCGAACTAATGAATGTAGTAGGGTAAGGAGATCGATCCACAGAGACGATAGGGATTTGTAAATTGGTTTCGGTTGGGTTTAGTCTAGTTGAAAATTTCAAAGTTTGTGATTTCTAGGACAACTAAAATAATGAATACAATAATCAAACAAACCTATAAAAGGTAACAAAAAAGAGAGTGAGACGGCCTTTCGACTCGAGCTAGCCTAACCTACCCTTAACTTAATTTCCTAAGTCAACAAGGTCATCTAAAGAAAGGTGTTGATCTCGAAATTTCTTACTCGGTCAAATTTATAATTACTCAGGTCGAATTGTCACCCTAACCGAATAATTCACCAAACCCTTGGAAAAATTCTAGCCTCTAAAAAGGTTAAAAAAAAAAGTTTAATCATCCAATGGTGGTCCTAACTCAAGGATCCTAATGCTTTTCCCCCAAACAAAATACTACTCACTAATCATCATGAAAACTAAAGTGAGTAAATTACCCACTATTAACAATGTAATAATAAACATGACTAAAGTAGGAAAGATTGCAACTTGAACTAATTAAACATTAAACTAAAAAAAGATAATAAGTTGATATTAAATAACATAAATGAAGATGGGAAAGAGAAATCCATACGAACTTGGCGTTACATAAAGACTCAATCTTGGACCAAATTAATTAATTAAATTAATATCTAAATTAAACTAATGGAGAGAAAAATATATAAGAGGAAATATAAAAAAGGAACCCATATAATTTCTGAAAATCTAGTCTAAAAATAATCTAATCTAAAATGAGAGTACCCTCACAAAATCGCTTGAGTTGTATTTATATTAATCCCTCCAAAAATACTAACTAAAAACATACCATCCCCCACTCAAAAGGGACCCCCACCAGTCAAGCCTATTTCATACCACCTATATAAACCGCCCACCAATAAGACTATAAGACTCATATAGGGACCTAGAAGCACTGTCAACTTAAGGTAACAAACACCATGGTGGCTGTCGATGGCTTGCTCGACCCCGGAACGGAGGCGGTTACTAACTAAAAACAAACCATCCCCCACTCAAAAGGGACCCCCACCAGTCAAGCCTATTTCATACCACCTATATAAACCGCCCACCAATAAGAGTATAAGACTCATATAGGGACCTAGAAGCACTGTCAACTTAAGGTAACAAACACCATGGTGGCTGTCGATGGCTTGCTCGACCCCGGAACGGAGGCGGTTACTGCAGGTGGCAATGGCGACTCACAGTGAGGAGCACGGGTGAGGAACGCGACGGAGAAGAGGAGACGAGCCTGGTTAGTTGTACATGGTGGTATGATTTTTTGATAGTGATGTAGGTTGTTGCTCTTTTGTATGGCTTGGTTTCAGAACCAAATCGAGCCACAACCGAGTCAAGCGACCTTGGTAATAGCTATGGTGAATTCATGGAGGGTAATTATGGTTGGGTTCTAGGGGAAATGATAGAGAGGTTAGACGAGCTAGGTAGTGAAATGAATCAAATGAGAATGAAGGACTATGTCAAATACTCCCTCCCATCCATACCAAACTACCCAGTTGACTTTTCACGGTCTACGAGACGACACTTTGACTACGTGTTTCTTCATTTATATATTATTTTTTTGCATCGAAATAATATTTTTCCGAAACCTCTTTTTATAATACATGTAAATATGTCAATTTTATATACAAATTTTAAAAATTTGACTACATATAATCAAGGTCAATATTAATCAAGTTTGACTTGAAATAGTGTAGGGGTAGTTTGGTTTGGATGGGAGGGAGTATTAACTTTGATCCCCAACTTTTGCTTTGTTTCTTAAATTTTTATCCAGGTAAAGTAATAAGTTGAATAGTTGATACTCCGTAGATGATAATGACCATATTGGTTAGCATCCTCCATATTTGTCTCACTTTCTCCGATATGACCTGTCTAAAGTTCCGTCTCATTTTACCTTGCTTTATTTGATACGATTCTAGTCTACTCGGTACCTACGAAATATTAAGAAGGAAAGCAGTATCGAAATCTATAAAAATAACAATTATTCACAATAAGTATAATAAATCTAATTATATCTAATTAATTAGTAAAATGAGCCTTTCAACCATTTATGCATGCAAAATAAAGACAAATAAAGGTATAAATAAGGGAAAATTTGATACTAAAATATTAGTTATCACACAACAACTACATCTGTTTTTATTTCTTAGTTTATTTTAGTTTTATTTTTAGTTTACTTTCGGTAAAAACATATTTTTTTTTACGCAATTCAAGTTATATATTGGGTTTATTTTGTAGTTTTCTTTCTTACTCAAGCCTTTATTCCTTAGTATGGCTAATTCTTATTCTGTTGCTTTATATTTTCATGTCCATTTTAAATTTTACATATTGGTTCAATGTTTACCATCTTATTAGTAGTTAGTTTATTTATCGTAATGCACTACAACAATTTAGCACTTAGACAACGTTAAAATTCGTGGCGCAAGTGCTAAATTTCCGTGGCTAAATCATATTGCCACGAGAATACCTTTCGTGGCCCAAGTGGCTGTGGTTAACTGATAGCCACGGGAAAAACAATATCGTGGCTAAATTTCAATATATAGCCACGGCTTCTCCCGTGGCTAATAACTCCCGTGGCAAAAAATTTATTCTCGTGGCTAAAAATAATTCCCGTGGCTTACGAGATATATATAAAATAAATTAATATAATAAAAAATATTATTATTATTTTCACAACCAAATATTTTCACATATTGAATTATGCAGGGTCGTATACTTGATTTGCTAGTTAAGCTAATATATTCAAACGTCATTTTGTGTCACCAATAATACACTTGTACACATCGGAGAAACTTCCCAGGAGGTCACCCATCCCAAGACTAATCTCATCTGAGCACGCTTAACTGTGGAGTTTTTATGATGACCTTGCAAATATGAAAGTTAACATTTGTTGATTTAATTAGAACTTTGAATCCTTTTAAAATGATTGTTGTCTTTCAAAAACTATATTAACTATCAATCGAAGATAAAAGTGTTACTTGATTTAAATATTTTTGCTGAAAAATACATTATTTTGGCCAAAACACTTTAGTTTTTGATGTTGAGTACCCGATTAATGATTTTGAGTCGTTTTTTTTGCCGAAATAAACAAAAATATTTTCTCAAGAAGGTAATTTAATCATGTTATCCTCTTTTCCCTTAATTTAGCGACATTCTTATTTTATTTTCTTTATTACCAATCAATTCATTTTTTTCTTACGCAAAAAGACGTGAGAAATTATTCTTTTTTAAAAATAAAAAATAAAAAAATAATTTTACAACTGTTAACCAAAAAGTGGTGACTTTATGCCAAAAAAATAAAAACAATTGTAGTACAATAGAACTTCTTATTTTATTCCTTTTTTTTAAAGCGTAAATAAGAAATTACTCTTTTTTAAAATTCAGTTTCTATAAATATTTCTTATAAACCCATTTACTAAAATAACTCCTTTAAAGCACACTTTAATAAAAAAAACTGTTTCTCGATCAACTCTAAAATTTTATGTTACTCCGTCTTTGTTTCAACTTAATTCGTTTGTCACTTAACCAATTTAAATTTTGAAACGTATGATTATTCAGACAAATGTCGAATAAGTTCAAAACCAGTTAGAATAAGTCACCTAAATTGCATTTGTAATCAATTTTTGATCAAAGTGTATTTTACACGAGTAATTTTAAAAATTTATAATTGTATAGTTTTAGAAAAAAAAAATGATTACAAAAGAAAGTAACTTCCAACTTACTATTTTCTAAACTCATTTCTTATTATACTTGATCGATTCTTTATTCAAAAATTTTATATTATTTATAAAACTGATTTTAATTACTGATCGCTTATTTTCAACATATTTTCAACATAGCCTGTGATCGCTTATTTTCAACATATTTTTTTCTTTTCTTTATTGATTTATTAATTTGTTGAAAATTATCTTTTATTTTCATTTTTAGCGAACTTAAACTATTTAATCATTTTTTTTTATCTACTTCTCTTTTGTTTTTTTTTTCTCAAACATTCACCAAAATTTATTTCATCTCTTTTATTTATAAAATTATTAAAAATAAAGTTATATATCAATTTTTGAATGAGATAGTTTAATAATATATTAGGTTTTGATTTCTAAATTAGAGATAATAAATAAAAAACTTATTTAATTTGATATGCTATACATTTAAACGTGATAAACCCTTTTATGAATATTTTTCAAGATTAAAAATTTTAAATTAAAATTAATAAAACAAATTGACATAAATTCACAATTTTCATAAACATAAATATTTATTTAGATAGATTTTTAAGTTATCTTTGTTATGAAATAAAACGATTACAAATTCTTATTTCTAATAAAATAAAAAACAATACCAAATTTTGTATATAATTTTACAAAATTTTCAATCTTATTAGATAAAATAAAAGAATACCAACTTTTTATTAAATAATCAAGTATTTTAAAAAATTTATATCTAAATGTACATTGGTATTATCTATATTTGTCTTAATTTCATTAGCATTTGTATTTTTTTTTTTAAAAAACAAGGTTTACGTATTACTTAACATAAATATATCTTAATTCAAATCTTGAGAGATTTAGCCACGGTGTTTCTTAATTCGTGGCTAAGCAAATGCATTGCCACGTCAAGATGTATGTCGTGGCTAAAAAAAATATTTGCCACGGAACAAGGCGTGGCTAGATATACTTTCGCCACGGGTCTGATAGAGTTCGTGGCTAAGTTAATTATTAGCCACGGTTGTTGCGAAATTCGTGGCGCAAATGACTTTTTGCCACGGGAAAGCTTTTCCCGTGGCATAAAAATTTTCTAAATTATCGAAAGAAATTTTTCCCGTGGCTAAGCAAAATTAAGCCACGAATTATCAATTTCCGTGGCTTAAATCGTGGCCCAAGTGTCAGTTTGTTGTAGTGATGAGTGGGTAGTCTTTTAATATATGGTGTAAGGGAAACATGTTAGATTAGTATTTGATATTGTTATATTATAGGTCATGTGAATTGTTTTTGTTTTTTGGTGAAAGGTAAGTATATATATATATATATATATATATATATATATATATCATTAAAACGCATCATTACATCGTGTTATCTAATTACAAAAGTAATATTTCTATGACAATCCAATTAACATTCCAAATGAATTATCAAACTTATCATCTAGTCATTGTCTATCTTGGAGACTAAGAGTATTGCTGTTGAATCAGAAGAGACGAGTCTTGACATCCTTACACTCCTGGGTAACCAGGGGCGTCTCACTACTATATTAATTCTTGCATCATTTTCGACTTTTAAAATGTCATAAATGACAGCAACATGACATGCACTAACAAATTTCCTCTGTAATTTAGATCTATTCTTGTCAAAAGCATACCAATGGACTAGCTCCTGAGTGTTGAGGGTAGTCTTAAGTTGCTGCTGAAGCATAGTTATTCACCTCTTGCTATACTTAAATTCATGAAACGAATGGGGATGGGTTTCATCAACATTGCCACACAGGAAACAAACAGGATCAACCTGCAGCCTCATCCTAACTAACCTGTGTTTAGTCATTAGTCGATTATGCATATAAGCCCAAAAAATAAACAATGTTCTAGGTATATCAGGTTATTCCAGCACACAAACCTCCAATTGATTTTAGGCTGAGCGGCTCTCAGCTAATTAACCAGCAGTGACTGTGTAATCAGCAGGACTCTCTAGCCATTTGTTATTAACATAAGCAAAACAAAATACTTGCATTACCTGAGCTATCTTCCTCCACGACCAACTGCTAACATTAAGGGGAGTATAGATAACCCAGCTAGTATCCTTCATATAAACATGATTCACCCACCTCACTCATAAATGGTCTTTCTTGTTTGCAATCCACCAAATATATTTTCCAATCAACGAAATATATTTTCCAATCAATGCCTTATTCTAGAGTTTAGAAGCTTTTATACCAAGACCACTCTCTTCCTTAGGCAGGCAACAACTATCCCATTTAACATTAGGAGTTTTCATATAATCAGCTTTCCCTCCCCCATAAAAAATTTCTACAAACAACATCCAACTTGCTCAGAATGCCATTAGGAATCACAAAAATAGATGCCCAGCAGGATTGAGTAGAATTAAGAACAGAGTTGACTAGAATTAGCCTACCAGCATAAGAAAGATGTCTAGAGCCCCATCCCTTTATTCTAGCAACCATCTTGTCAAGTAAATTCATGCCTTCATTCTTAGTTAACTTCTTGGAAGTAATAGGCACGTCAAGATACTTAATAGGAAGAATGCCCATTTTAAAACCAGAAATTTGGATTATATTTTCAATAATATTACCAGGGACACCATTAAAGTTAATTTCGGATTTGGACTGATTGAGGTACAACCCAAACGCAACAGAAAAAGTAGCAAAACTCCTAAGTAACAACATGATGGACTGCTCATTACCCTTGCTGAATAGCAGTAAATCATCAGCAAAAAGCAGGTGAGTTAGTCTCACAGGTCCACATGAATTTGGTCTTGTGAATGTTATATTGTTTTAACTCATGCTTGTTATCTACTTATAGTCTTTTATCGATGGCCACGAATTTTAATTTATAATTGTTTAATTCCGTCCTAAGCTCAAAAGTAGAGAATGGAATTAGACTAAGCATGATTAGTAGGACGACCTAGTGAGATTCGAAAGGCCGATAGGACCCATTGTATGGTAGAGTAGTTACATCGAAAGGTAAGGACTAACAGGCCTGGACTCAAGCTCCTAGGACGTAAACCTGAGCTACGAAAGTTGGTGCGTCGGGGTAGTCAACCCAAGGCCTCGGAACCCACTAAGACAAAGAAAAAAATGGGGTTATTCTTATGATCCGGTTTCAGACAATGATAAAACAAAGGATCATTCCTTATGATCTTTCTCCAAAATAAAAGACGAAAACAAAACAACAGTCGGAGTTACTTATCTGCTCCAGCTGCAGGGCATTCACACCCCTTCTACAGACATCATAAGAAGAACGCTGACTCTTCTTACGGCATACTACCCAGACCCTCACAACGGGGTACGCCCTCGGCTCAGGCTTCGTTCTCTTGGGCGCGAAGCCCAGAAAGTAGGAGTACACCCACGCCTACAAAAAAAAGGGTAATGACAATATCAACATCAAATATTGATCTTTCAATCAAAATAAGGTTATTCATCTTTCAATAAGGTTTCAAATGAAGGTTCATACCTCCAGCAAGAGTCCAGGACCGACTGTAGCAGGAGAAGTCCCCTTCTCCATCAGCTCCGGCCTGTCCATGGCCCTCATGTAACGAGTGAGGACCACAAAGCCAGGAGTAACCCAGTCCCAACGACCTAGGCTACTCAGGTCAGAAAGGAAAGGAATAAGCTTCATCGATAGCCTCTCCCCCTTGTCTCCGGAATAAGTTGAAGACAAGCACCACCACAACCAAAGTCGAGTCCTCTGCTTAGCTGAACAAGAAGGAGGAGTCATCATCTCTCCACCTATCCTTACTCTCGTCGAAGTCCTACTGGCAAATTAGTCTTTAACACAAGAGCTCGGCACCAACCTAGGTAGAGCAGTCGCCCCTGCCGGCAGGTTCCAACCTACCAGCTGTCTCGCCTCCTCCGAGTCGACCCTTATGGCCACTAACGCCTACTCCAAGCTCTCCCCTCCACACGGCAAACCAGAAATCATGTCATAATCCTCCAAAGTGACTCCGACCTCCCCAAAAGGCCTATGGAAGGTCGAAGTTGTATCCCAGTAATGATCCAAAAAGGCCCGAATCAGGCAAAGGTTCGCCCGAATCTTCATCGTCGTGATCAACCTCCAGGCTCGGACCAGCTCTCCAAAGGCTCATCCCCCAATAAGAGTTTTCTCTTCCTCGGTCAGCTTTTCGTACGCCTTCATCATGGTCGTGTAGCCACAGAAGGACCTTATGTTCCCAGCCTCTTGCGCTTTGAATCAAGAACGTCAAGTTAGCATTTTATATTTCAAAAGAAGTGGCAATCGGATATGGAAATGACAAGCAAACACAAAGGCTGACCATGCTCTGCGCCGTGCTGTAAGGCAGATGACTCTCCGCTGCCCAAATGAGATGTCTACCATCCCATTTCTCAGCCCACTTAGGTGCACTCGCCAGATGGCGTCCACCTCGACCCGTGGTAATCCTCCTCGAAACCTCGTCCTTAGCCATTTCGGCCTCCTACGCCACCTCGGCTGGTATATCTTCTCTCACACAGGAAGAAGAAGGCTCAAGATTTATGTCCATGGGAACTCTCCCTAACGTAGAAGGAATGTCACATGAACATTTCAAACATGCCAAACGGTTCAAGCAAATCCTCTGCAGTTTCAAGCAATGGCAAGCACATTTTAAAAGACGTTTCAAGAGGCTTTCTTGTCATCTTTGACCGTTCTTTCGAAAACCCGACAACACATGTAGGGTAAAGGACAATTCAAGTCTAAGTTCAAAACCTAACTTCGGGTTTGAATCGAAAATTCGACAGCATTTCGCCATAATAGCGATTTTACCCTAAAAAAGACGTCCCGCAGATAGCGTCGCAAACTGAAAATCTAATGCTACAACAAGTTCACCCACTACACAAGGGTTCCAGAACACCAATTTTCATCCAAACTGAGCTACCCTCAGGGGGTTTTTGAAGCGGTTTTCTATTCAGTGAGTATCCGTCTCATTTGTTCAAAACTCGACGAAAAAGAAAAACGAATACATGGCTATCTTCCTGACATGGTCAATTGTTCAGTCCTAATGTCAATTTCTACCATACAAAACTCCAATAGGCGCTAGTCCTAATTTTCGATCTATTTGGGGGAAGGAAACCCCAATTTTCAAACAAAATCATCAAATATAAGCGATTAAAACGAGATTCGAACGCATACCTCGATTTGACATCGCTTGTGGAGCACTTTGATCAAGATATCAACTAGTTTGGTTGAGTTTTGAGAGAATGTTTCGAGTTTTTCTGATTTCGGATGAATGGAAATGATCCGTTTGTTCGCGTTTTTATCAGACAAGGAAAAGCTCAGGAAGAAACGCAGCAAAAGTTGCGCCTCTTCTAAAGGTTGCATGTGACAACCCTCGCGAATGCGGAAATATAAAACATACAAGCATGTGAATTATATAGCGGAAATAGGTAGTTTTAAAAACTTTTATACATGCAAGTTAAATAAAACGAGGAGTGTCAATATATTACAAACTAAGTACGGGAATACAGCAAAGGGACGGGGTCTCTCAAAATGTTAACAAAGAACAAGTGTTTAGCAAAACTAGCTAAAATCGTCTAGAGGTGAAACTTCCAGGGACAACGCCCGCTAGCTCACACCCGAACCCGAAAATAGTGCGCAAAGCAAAAAGCCATCCATGCAAGCAACCTGTTCATTCATGAAAAACATGAACTCCACAATCAGTGGGGAGTAACTCCGGGTTCTCCCAGCCATATCACATTAAACGTACATAGAAGGAAATACAAAAGTAAAATCATGCATATATGAATATACATGTGAGATACGATAAGAATAAATAGGCAATTTGATAAATAATGATAAGAGCATATGGAATACAAATCCGAATCCATCATGTTATTCAAAGACTCGGGGAGAACTCTAGCAACGAATACGCTCGGGACTAGGGCTTGCATCTCACCGTTTAGCGGTCAAGTTTCTAAATTGAGACTTCGACAGACAAGCCACCGTCAGTCAAGTCCATGCTATGATCACAATAAATTCAACCTATTATCATCATTCACGAAACAAACTTGACGTTGTCCAATCAATGCAATGACCATGCAAACTAGCATGAAATCACGCATTCAAAGAACCGAGCACAAGACGACAACTCTCACTCTCAACAACGTCAAATGAAACGTACTAGCACGTGTACATGGGCAAGTATGATTAAAAGGCATCCACGAGATCACATTTTCCCTGAACTCATACACTATGCAATTCATTTCGTATAGTAGACTAATTTCCTAATTTCCTCCTGTAGTAACGATAATTAAACGGCTCCTAATTCTAACCTTAGTGCCAGATTCTCGGAATCACATTTTCTCCTGATCGACATGCGATGACGTTCGCATGCCAAGACTCGGTCTTACAAAGAGAAAACGCCTCGTACCACCCCCAAAAAAAAACCCCAAATTCGGTGACATCAATTCACGAAAGAAGGCGGAAAGAGCTCAATCCGTCATAACAAGCGGTATGATACATGCAAATAACAACCACCTCACAAGTACAAAAACAACATTTGACGGGCCGGGTCGAACAACGCATAGCGTCAACTCCCAACAACGTCGTCGTATCCCACTAACACATGCAATTAAGCATTAGATACCTCTCCGTTCCGACCTTCAGCCTACGAACGGAAGGTTAGCCGGGAAATGAGAGTTCATAGCACAAAATCATTAGTGCTCAATTCATAACACATGTAAAACCGACTCAAAGTGGGGCATACCAAAAATCGTCACAAAACATGTGATACAAGCGAATAAAATGTCATATATTCAAAACAATAATATTATAAGTCGCTACGTAAAATTATACGATAAACGAACGATTAGAATTATTATAAATGAAAACCGTAAACCAAATCACAAATAAAGTCCAGCAGGAGCCAGCCGGTCAGGCTGACCGGCTGCCGGTCCACCGGCTCAGGCCATTGCCTCATACAAAAACCAACATCAAACTTCAGTGTGTCCCAGCCGGTCAGGCTGACCGGTTGCCGGTCAACCGGCTGGGACCAAAGGGTCTTTTGAAAAACAAGGGAAGGAATGGGGTGTCTCAGCCGGTGGTCTGAACGGCTGCCAGTCGACCGGCTGAGCCCAACCTCATATTCCAAAATCACGTAAAAATGCCAAAATATACAGCAGGTGCCCCAGCCGGTGGTCTGGTCGGCTGCCGGTCGACCGGCTGGGGTCTCATGTACTCGAAAATGCTTTGTTTCATCAAAGTCGACTTTTGATAATTATCGACTATCATTCTAATTCATCAATACTCATGTAAATACTCAATAAACAACATCCATCAACAATAATACAAGTCATAAGCTTACTAACTATAATCTAAACATGGTTTCTATCCTAGAAAATCACATAAAACACGTAAATGATATCGAGTAACCCTTCACCGTTACCTTTAAGCGTCTCTACTAATCGTCAAGCTCCTCTTCAATAAGGTAATAGTCTCTGTCGGGATCTTGGAGGTCACCACCTACATAAAGATCATAAAAGATGAATGAAATTCATCTTGAGAAAGACGGGAAATTTGAAAAGCGAGAAAGACGATGATTTTAACATCAATACGGATAGAGGAAGGTAAGGGGAGAAGAATGAGACGAACTTACGTGAATTCTAGCAAGTAACGAAAGAGCTAGGATGATTCAAAGATCGAAAAAGCTATGGAGGCAAGGGTTTCTTAAGGAGGAAGAAATGTGGTTTGTGTTTGAGTGAAAAATAGGTTAAAGGGAGTATGAGTGGAATATAAAGGAAAAAGTCAAGGAAAGTCAAACTCGCCTTAAGACGGGATTCTCATGGAATCTCGCGGAAATTCCAAATACGAACTCGGAAATTCTCAATTCGACTCGGAACATAAAATTCTAAATTAAAACTTAAAATTACTGAAAAGTATTCGTAAAATATTTTCATTATAAAAATAGGGTACATTTCCGGGTGTTACATTGCAGCTCTTGATAAGCCCTCTCCCCAGCGATGTTTCGCCTAACTTTGAAAGTGGGTTACAAGTTCGTTACTTGTAGGCCCAAGTCTTATACGCCTCTTCTCCGACTTCTATTTTTCGCTTTGGTTCTTTTTTTAAGACCCGTGCCTCGGCATGCTTCGGAACCGTCACGTCACCTCAGCAGAGAGGTATTTTTCCGGATATAAAATCCGTGGGCCCATTTTTATCCTTAAGATTTTTGTTCGCAACAACCGAGCAGATTCTCAGAACGATATAATCCTGACGGAATCCTCCATATATCAAGTTTCAACACGTGTTTCCCTAACGAGGGTTTGCTTAAAGACAGAGACAGGCAGATTCTCACATCCAATGGCTGGCGAGCCTCATTACGCACCTTATCCCCAGAGGCTGTCGAGCCTCATTACGTATGCCTTTGAGACGGCTGGCGAGCCTCATGACGCAACCTCAGGTCCAAGTAAGAAGATGCTCAGGTATGACACCTTCTTAAGACTGGCGAGCTTTCGTACGTAGTCTAATAGACGTTAAACGAACCTTCCGGACAGTCGACGGACTTTAAAATGTTCCCGACGACAGGTCCTTGGTTCAGACCCCTTGAACCGCCTCGCGTAGCCATAGTCGTCAGGTTGTAATCTTTGATTGGATTAATGGCTATACTTTAACTTTTGCCTTGTCCAAGCCTCGGTCAAAGTGGGGGTTCTGTAGATACCTCGAATCTACACCTTCCGCCAACCACCCAGTGATGATTGGGCCGTATGTTTTGTATGCGAAACGATATATGACAATTCGTAAGTTTATCGCCAAATGATAGCTCAAACAGTTGTGTCTACCCTTTGGTCGTCATCTATGTACTGATGCGGTCGTTTTGAGTTTTCTACAGTTGTTAGAGTCGTTTTAGAGTCCGGGTCAAAAACCGCTTCATTTTCTATAAACCGTCTTATAAAACTGTTTCTGAACGCTCGAGAATATTCCGAATATTTTTAATGTTTTAAAACTTATTTTTCTCGATGAAATATATTTATATTTCATATAGAAAAGAATTCGAAATCTACCGCAATTCCCATAAAGAAACGCAGAAATCTTTCTTTTAAAATAGGAAACTGCTTGGGAAACGACGCAGCTGGAGATGCGCTTCTTCCAAGGGTCGCAGTGCCTGCTGCGCCTCTTCCCTAGCTCATTTTACCTGTTTCTGGAATATTTTCTAGATTTCTTTACGTGTTCAAGTTATTCCATAACTCTTCGGATTTTTCCCTATATAAGGAGAGGTTCGTGCACACTTCAAAGGCACGCGAGTGTTCCGCCCCTTCTTTCTCTCTCTTTGCATTCTAGACCTGGCTTTAAGCATTTTGACAACTACGTGCTTGATCAATCGACCACGTAAGCTAAGATCCTTCTGGGTACCTGTCACGTTATTGCATTGACCTACTAATTTGACCAACTCAACAATAATCAATAATAATCAATTTTAATCAACTTAATCGATCGTTCCTCTTGCGACGGCACTTTCTTTAAATTCGATTCGAGTTGTCGCTAAATCGATAACCTTAGTTCATATCTCGTTTTGTCAACATTTAAGTCTGAGGGTGTTTAATCCCATCTCTTGTAGTTTATTTTAATCAATGTAAGATTTATGTCGGATTTATGTCAAAATTGTTTTCAAACCTTTTTTCCTTAGCCAATATTAGTGGATTTTAGTCATCTATCAAATTGTGTATTTAAAGGTTAGATCCTTCTATATTTAGTCTCTAGATTCGTCTTTGGTATATCTAGTGTAATTTAATTTGTTAAATCACTTAAATTCAACTTGCAGATCATTAATAAACCGTAAATCACCAACGAACACTAATTGATTGCAATTCTGGCTTCACAACTAGGGCCCAACTCAGAAACAGGCGCACAGAGTGTTATTGCCCCTCTTTTAGAGGACGCACCTCATGATGCGCATGTTCCGGGCTGGTTTTTGTCTCTGAACTTCCGTGTTCGCTTTGAAGTAGTTTAATTAGGTAATTAATTGACAATTATTCGTATTATCACTGCTAATCTGAATCGTTTAGTTTCATTAATTCTTTTCTTTGTTTCCATTAATCTTTCAAACATATTTCCGACAAAGATCCCATATTCATTATAATCAATGTAATACTTCTTTTATAGTTCTAATTAATCATTGTATTGTATGATTTAATTACTTATGTTCTCACATGCCAATCAATCCTAAATCCTACTTCGACCTAATTAATTGATAAACTACATGTACACCGACATAGTCTAAGCTCACATGCTAGGATTAAAACGTGGATGTTGAATTGCATGCATATAATCGACAACGCATCGATAACAGAAGAGTTTCCCTAATCATTAATAGAGGCCGCTATCGAGGCGGGTGGGATTAGGTGTTCGATCTAAAAATCTTCCTAATACGTACCCTCGCCCCTTACTCCAGATCTCTGTGAACATCCGTGTTCATTGGCATCCATGAGAGTCATTCTAGACATAGAATGCTAAGGGTAACGAGTTCTTAGTGTTCATGTCATTCCTTTGTGTCTTGACATGACATAAAGTATTCGAACGGTTCCAACTTCCCACAAAAGTTGGTGGCGACTCCACAAATGCGTGTTTTCACGCTTGTCCCTCGTTTCTCCATCTGTGGTACCCCGTGCACCATAGTTTCGGAAAGGATCGTGAAACCCTTGTATCATAGAAGATGGTATCTTATGGTTATGCATTGATTACCATGAGCTGAACCATGTGACGGTAAAGAATAGGTATCCATTACCTAGGATTGACGATTTGTTTGATCAATTGATAGACTTGGGGTAGGGGAATCATCAGCTGAGGATAAACGATGGCGACATTCCGAAGACGGCATTCCGTTCGAGATATGGGCATTATGAGTATGTGGTGATGCTGTTTGGGTTGACTAATGCACCAACGGTGTTCATGGATCTTATGAACCGGATCTTCAGTCCGTATTTAGATACATTTGTGGTGGTGTTCATCGATGACGTCTTGGTCTATTCTAAGACTAAGAAGGAGCATGCAGAGCATCTGAGGATCGTGCTGTGGAGTTTGAGGGATAATTAGTTGTATGCCAAGTTATCGAAATGTGAATTCTGGTTAGAGAAGATGGCTTTCTCGGGACATGTGATATCGAAGGAAGGAGTGATGGTTGATCCGAGTACGATTAAGGCGGTGTCTAACTGAAGGCACCAAAGAATGTAGCTGAGGTGAGGAGTTTTCTGGGTTTTGCTGGATACTATATAAGGTTCATGAAAGACTTCTCGAAGATAGCAAGACCTATGATGACATTGATGAGGAAGGAGAATAGGTTTTTTTGGGATGAGAGTCGTAAGACGGCGTTCCAAACCTTAAAGAAGCGTTTGACCACAGCTCCTCGGTTAGCATTACCTGAGGGAAGCGAGAATTTTGAAGTGTTTACAGATGCATCGAAGTGTGGATTGGGGGTGTGTGTTGATGCAGAATGGAAAGGTAATTGCTTATGCGTCGAGACATATGAAGCCTTATGAGTAGAACTACCTCACCCACAATCTTGAGTTGGGTGCGGTGGTGTTTGTGCTTAAGATTTGGAAGCACTATTTATATGGTTTAATTTTTAAGGTGTTTTCCGACCATAAGAGCCTGAAGTACATCTATACCCTGAAGGAGGTGAATATGAGGTAGCAGCGGTGGATGAAGCTGATTGGGATTATAACATGGAGATTATCCACCATGAGAAAAAGGCTAATGTAGTCGTTGATGCCTTGAGTCTGAAGAGTGTACATTCCTTGTGCACGGCGATGTCTTTGATGAGACTGCGGGATGAGGTAGCAAAAATAGGGATCCATGTGCTTCGAAAGGAGGTGTTATTAGTAATCTGATGATTGAGCTTGAGTTATATGATGATATTAGGAATAAGTAGTTAGAGGATTCGAAGATTCAACAGTGGTAGAAGGGAGTAGAGGAGGGTACCACTCCTACGTTTTCGATTCATGGTGATGGGAGTTTGATATTTTAGGGTTGTTGGTGTGTAACGAGTAATCCAGAGTTGAAGAAGGTGATATTGACTGAAGCTCATTGTACTCCTTATTTGGTTCATCCGGGTGGGGATAAGTTATATAAGGATTTGAAGAAAACTTTCTGGTGGCCGGGGATGAAGAGAGAGGTAGCTGACTTTGTGGCTAGATGTTTAGAATGTCAGCGGGTCAAAGGGGAGCAAAGGAGACCGCTAGGTAAAATTCAATCATTAGAGGTACCAGAGTGGAAGTGGGAGTCTATATCGATGGATTTTGTAGTGGGAATTCTGAGATCGCGGAAGGGGAATAACATGATTTGGGTCATTGTGGATCGGTTGACAAAGTCAGCCCATTTCGTACCTAAAAAAGATACTTGGAGATCGAGCTTGCGTTGGCTTATAGGAAACATGTGGTGAAGCTGCACGGGGTGCATAGTGATATCGTCTCTGACCGTGATGTGAGGTTCATTTCTAGATTCTAGAAGGAACTGCAAGATTTGATGGGGGCGACGTTAAAGATGAGTACATAATTTCACCCAGCAACGGATGACCAGACTGAGAGGACGATCAAGAGCTTAGAGAATATGTTGAGGGCTTGTGTGCTATCTTTTAGTGGGAGTTGGGAAGATAAGCTGGATTTGATAAAGTTCTCTTACAATAACAAGTATCATTCTAGTATTGGGATGGCACCGTTTGAGGCTTTGTATGGGAGGAGATGCAGGAGCCCGGTTTGTTGGGATTATAGTTATGAGGCGGTAATTCTTGGACCCCAAACGGTTCAGGACATGATCGAGCAAGTAAAGTTGATTCGTCTGAAGATGAAAGTAGCGCAGGATCGCCAGAAGAGCTATGCGGATCTTCATCGTAGAGATGTCGAGTTTCAGGTTGGTGACAAAGTCCTTCTGAAGGTGTCACCTATGCGTGGAGTGATAAGATTCAGGAAGATGGCAAGCTGATCTAGAAGTTCATAGGTCCTTATGAGATTTTGGAGCGGATTGGAGAGGAGGCTTATCGTTTAGCCTTACCAACTGCTCTTGATCGAGTCCATAATGTGTTCCATGTGTCATTGTTGAGAGAGTACATGAGTGACCCGTCGCATGTTCTTGAGGCTGAGACTATAAAGCTAGATGAGGCACTCACTTTTGTTGAAGTGTCAAAGGAGATCTTTGGTAGAAAAGGGCGCAAGACCCAAAATGGAGAGACGATGTTGCTAAAGGTGTTATGGTCTAACCATAATTTAGATAAAGCAACTTGGGAACCTGAAGCTACAATACGGGAGAAGTACCCGCATCTGTTTGCAGAGGTATGCTTGGTTACGAGGGAGTAACCTTGTTTTTAAGGGGGAGAGAAGGTAGTTGCATTTTGTTGGTCATGTCACGTTTATTTTGATAGGTGGGTAGATAGCATGTTGTTAGAGTTGTGTTCTTATGTCATATGTTATGTGTTATTGTCATAGGGTATGTGTTGTGTTGTTGTAGTGTTCGATTTGTGTTGTTGTTGGTAGGGTGTCTGTGTGGTAGGAGTATGATTTGTGAACTTCGAGGACGAAGTTCGTTCTTAAGGAGGGAAGACTGTAATACTCCGTATTTCTGTGTGTTGGGGGCTCAGCCGAGTAGGGCTTACTCGACCAAGTACATAGTCTACTCGACCGAGTATAGGCTATTCGACCGAGTGAGATTGGCTGTTGTCTTTTGGGTGGTTCTGATCTTACGTAGTCAGCCGATTGACATATGCACTCGACGTAGTGAGTCGTAATCGACCGAGTACATATTGTACTCGACCGAGTACGATTGTTTTCGGGATTAGGTCGGATGAGTGATTAAAGGGTTATTATGAGGAATTCGTTTCATAACCAGTTTTATGCTTTCATAATTACAAACCCTAGTTTTCCAAATTCTCTCTAATTCCTCAAACAGCCTTTGATCATCTCGTGCCGGATTTGATTGTTTGCATTGCCTTGATTGATTACCTTGGTAAGTATGCATGTTTATGATTCATTTGTGATTATTGTAGTAACCCTAATTGAATTAGGGGAAAGGGAATTAACTTTGTATTGATTATATGATTGTTGATTATTTAGGGGGAGACTTCATAGAAGAACGATTCTGGTTACTTGTGCTATTTGCGGACTTTCAATAAGGTAGAGTTTTCACTACAAGAAAACAACGTTCAGGCGACCGATGTTGGCGACTGATTTCAGTCGCCAAAATGAATTGTTTTTGGTTTATCAAGACCAGGAATAATTAGTGACAAGAAGATGAATTGTTTTTTCATACATAACCAAGGTGGTAAGTTGTATGGAGTGACCTTTACGGGCCAAGAAGAGTACTTTCTACCAAACTGGCCGAATGGAGCAAAACCATCCGTACACAGGCCAAGTCGCACATTACGGGGTTCCTCAGCAAAGTCGGGATAAAGCATATCAAACCGCTTCCATTCCTCTCCATCACTCGGATGACACATCTTTCCCGGAGTACGAGGATTTTCCTTGTGCCATCTCATTTGCTCGGCAATGTTTTGGTAGCAAAAATTCTTTGAAGTCTAGGAGCTAGAAAAGTAAGTTACGGGGTTTTCGGGTATTGGTTTCTTACTCTTTTCACCTCTCTTTTTTTCATTTTTTCCTTTTTTTACCCTTCAAGACAATACTTCCCTCAATTGTCTTATATCTAGCCTTTTGACATTTACTACACTTGTCAAGCAAGACATCATCCTTCCAAAAGAGCATAC
>JAIUZE010070691.1:0-11631 GCA_022085475.1 Heliosperma pusillum | reverse complement strand
CTCGTGAGTTGAGTTCTTATGGTGAGTTGGTACTACCAAAGTGTTATTGTAGTGTTACTCTTATGTTCTCATAATTCTTTTTTATGTTGATTATATTACTTTTTGTTTTTTCTTTACTTTTTTTTACCACATATTATTATAGTGTTACGATTACGTTATTTTTTATACTTTTTTTTGTTACCATGTGTTATTCAAGTATTATTCTTACGTTATTTTTCTTTTTTTACTTTTTTTTGTTACCGCGTGTTATTCTAGTATTATTCTTATGTTTTTTTAGGCTTTTTTTGTTAGCGTGTGTTTTTCTGTGTTACTCTTATGTTATTTTTTTTAAAAAAAATTTGTTACTGCGTGTTACCCTTGCGTAATTGTTTTTTTTACTTTTTTTAAACCGCATGTTATTCTAGTGTTAATTTTACGTTTTTTTAATAAAAAAATTTGGTTGCCGCGTGTTATTCTATTGTTACTCTTATGTTATTTTTTTTACTCTTTTTTTTATTTGTATTATTCAAGTGTTACTCTTACATTAATTTTTATTTTTATTCACGTGTTACTCTAATGTTATTGTTGTGTTATTCACGTGTTACTCTAATGTTATTGTTGTGCTATTCACGTGTTACTCTGATGTTATTGTTGTGTTATTCACGTGTTACTCTGATGTTATTGTTGTGTTATTCACGTGTTACTCTTGTGTTACTCTGATGTTATTGTTGTGTTATTCACGTGTTACTCTGATATTATTGTTGTGTTATTCACGTGTTACTCTTGTGTTACTCTGATGTTATTGTTGTGTTATTCATGTGTTATTCACGTGTTACTCTGATGTTATTGTTGTGTTATTGTTGTGTTATTCACGTGTTACTCTGATGTTATTGTTGTGTTATTCACGTGTTACTCTGATGTTATTGTTGTGTTATTCATGTGTTACTCTTGTGTTACTCTGATGTTATTGTTGTGTTATTCACGTGTTACTCTGATGTTATTGTTGTGTTATTCACGTGTTACTCTTGTGTTACTCTGATGTTATTGTTGTGTTATTCATGTGTTATTCACGTGTTACTCTGATGTTATTGTTGTGTTATTCACGTGTTACTCTGATGTTATTGTTGTGTTATTCACGTGTTACTCTGATTTTATTGTTGTGTTATTCACGTGTTACTCTTGTGTTACTCTGATGTTATTGTTGTGTTATTCACGTGTTACTCTGATGTTATTGTTGTGTTATTCACGTGTTACTCTTATGTTATTTTATTTACCACTTGTTATTCCAGTTTTATTCTAATGTTACTTTTATTATATTTTTTTTTGTTATCACGTGTTATTCCAGTGTTACTCTTATGTTATTTTCTTTTTTGTTACCACGTGTTATTCCAGTGTTACTCTTATGTTATTTTTTTTGGTATCCCGTAAAATTAGAGTGTCACCTTTATCCATTGTTTAACCTTCATTCACCACCAACTCCCACCCTAACTCAACGACAAACACGTAACTAACCTCCCCGAGCGGTAATGGATGCACTCCGTATCTCCGCTTAGAATATTAAAGTGTTTGTCAACCTGAAAGAAACAATCAATTTTTTTAAAAAATCATCCAATAATCAAATTAAAGCCTTAGCTAGCCTTAAATCGATCACATAATCAATCAAATTACTAGGAAATTACAAAGACAAAACAAAATCGACAAATTCAATAACAAAAATCAACGATAAGTTCGATAATTACACGGACGAGTTACAGAATGAAGACGAGAAATCAAGAAGCAAGAAGAATTAAAACAAATCAAAATAAGTCAGGTAAAAATGAATTGACAATATAAAAAGTAAAGGTCAACCTTAGCGTTTACCTCACAATGACTAAACTTAAAATCAAAATTCCCGTACATCATAAATCTACTTCACACTCTTACTATCGTAGCTTCGTAATCCCCAATTCCTAACTCATCATTCAACCTCATCCAAACACCATTAAATCTTACTAATAACCACCCTTATGGCCCATCGTCACCCCCTAGTTACCACTAGCTAACCATCATTGTTAATAGTTTCTGCGATGAAGAGTTTCCTGGGTTGTTAAGAGTTTATTCTAACCATCTTCACAATTAGACACCTCTAATGGAGCCTAACCAGGCTGCCTAGAACAGCCAGTAGTACCTCTCGTCACAGACCTGGTGCTGGCATCGGAACACTGCCCACGAGCCATCAGCCTCAATCGAGTGACCACAATCGAGTTCGGACAAATCAACTCACCACCTCCGTGCGCACTACTTTAGCCAATAAAATCAAAATTCATCAAACTATTCCTTGCTTGACTTTGATCTAAATCCGATCGAATTCGCTAAATTTAACAAAAAAAAGAATTTCGTCTATAATTCAGGGGGATGATGCTTTGATGGTGAATCATCTGGTGTATCATTCAAATTATGATGAGACCACCTTGTATTATGATTATTGCGTCTTAATGAAAAAAATGAATATGATAATATTCATTTATTCAGAATTATGTTAAATATTATTACCCCCAATTTTTTTAATCTCAGTGAGATTAGCTTTGATTGTTTTGTTGAAATTAATATGATATGTAAAGGAAAAGAAAAATAGGGGAGTTTGAGTGGAGAGAGAAGTGGTTGACAAAAGAAATAGAAAACAACGGCAAAACAGATTAACGTAAGATTAAATCAGGATCATTGATTTTAATTTAATCTAAGGTCCATATTTGTGAGTACAAACTCACCATAAGACACTAGACTCACAAGAGCCTAACACTATATACATATATATATATATGTATATATATATATATGTATATATATATATATATATATATATATATATATAGGGTCAGGATCCGGTGAGAACTACTAACATAATGAGAACTGTGAGAACCCTCACTAAATCTCCACCAAATCTTTTTTCGAAAGTTTTTTTGGATCATTTACCATTAGTTTAGTTTATTCAAGCAAAATACTTGCAGTAACTAAACAAAATTTATTGATTATATTAAAAAAATATGTACTTAATGTACATAAATTTAATTTGTACACTAAATTTACTCTAAATGCGTGAAAACGAGCACTAGGTGCACGAAAATTGCTACATGCATGAAAACAGTTACTAGGTGCATGGAAATAATGGGCTCAAGATGCATTAAAATGAGCACCAGGTGCATGAAAATTGTTAGATGCATGAAACTGCCTACTAGGTGCATGAAAATTAATAAATCGTATTTCACTTCAATTTCTGTTAGTCACTTATATTTTTTCGACCAAGATGTATGTTACCTAGCCATACAATTATACGCCGAACCCAAAAATGTCCTTATTTTTTAAAAATAAATTTTGTAAGGCGGAGTTCTCACGGTTCTCATTATCTTAGTGGTTCTCACCGGATCCCAATTCTATATATATATATATATATATATATATATAGAGGTGGGATCCGGTGAGTCCACCTAAATATTTGAGTCCGTGAGTCCAGCTATACAATAACACAGAATTTACAAAACAATATCACTGGTTATACTAAACAATATCACGAAAAAAAACAGCACAAAAGGGTTAAAAATATTTTATGTCATACTACTCGCCGTTGACGACCACTACCCACCCACCAACACCGGTGACAATCCAAGCATATAGATGACACAAACAAACATTTATCCACCATTGCCATCACCCATTATTTATCCAATGTTTTATTTCCAATCTCCATATTCCTCCACCCATACACATTACTCCTACTCGGAGCTCACACCACCACCCATCACAATAAAAAATTTAAATTTTATTACTAAATTAGGGGTCTCGTCGTTGGTTATGAAGAAGAATGCCGGAGGCAAAGAGTCTAAGTAGAGAAGAATTAGGATAAAAGAAGCTATATACAATAAACTCCGGTGAAACGCCGATAATAATGACTTTCCGGCATGCAAGGGCGAGAGAATGATGGTGTTTGTTGGAGCTTCGATACCGGAATCAATTGGTGTGAAAAAAGTATGCGAAAAAAAAGTTAGTAATAGTGGGCGAAATTTATGTTCAGTGGTGTGATATTGTATAGTATAACCCGTGATACTGTTTAGTATAACTTGTGATATTGTATCATGGACTCACGGACTCAAAAAGATAGGGTGGACTCACATGATCCTAATTCTATAT
The DNA here is from genome assembly GCA_022085475.1 of Heliosperma pusillum. Taxonomy (NCBI): domain Eukaryota; kingdom Viridiplantae; phylum Streptophyta; class Magnoliopsida; order Caryophyllales; family Caryophyllaceae; genus Heliosperma; species Heliosperma pusillum. The sequence goes on along the minus strand of JAIUZE010070691.1, from coordinate 7,488 downwards.
ATATATATATATATATATATATATAATTAGGATCACGTGAGTCCACCCTATCTTTTTGAGTCCGTGAATCCATGATACAATATCACAAGTTATACTAAATATACTATACAATATCAGATCACTGAACCACTTTTTCACACACTATTATTAATTTTTTTTCTCATACTTCTTTTCACACCAATTGATTCCACTACCGAAGTTCCGAAAAACACCATCATTCTATCGGCCTTTCATGCCGGAAAGCACTATTATCGGTGCTTCACCGAAGTTTATTGTTTATAGCTTCTTTTATCATATTTCCTCTCTACTAAGCATCTTTGTCTCCCACATATTTCTTCATAACCGACGACGAGACACCTAATTTAACGACAACAATGAAGACTTTTGTTGTGATTGGGGGTAGTGTGAGCTCCGAGTAACAGTAATGTGTATGGGTGGAGTAATGTGCCGGATAATTGTTTGCCCGTGTCATCTAGGTGATTGGATATGTCGTCGTTATTGGTGGGTGGGTGATCGTCGTCAACGGCGAGTAGTATGACATAAAATATTTTTTACCCTTTTGTACTGTTTTTTTTCGTGATACTGTTTAGTATAATCAGTGATATTGTTTTGTGTAAGCTGTGATATTGTATGGCTGAACTCACGGACTCAAATATTTAGGGGGACTCATCGGATCTTGCCTCTATATATATATATATATATATATATATATATATATATATATAGAATTGGGATCCGGTGAGAACCACTAAGATAATGAGAACCGTGAGAACTCCGCCTTACGAAATTTATTTTTAAAAAATAAGGATATTTTTGGGTTCGGCGTATAATTGTATGGCTAGGTAACATACATCTTGGTCGAAAAAATATAAGTGACTGACAGAAATTGAAGTGAAATACAATTTATTAATTTTCATGCACCTAGTAGGCAGTTTCATGCATCTAACAATTTTCATGCACCTGGTGCTCATTTTAATGCATCTTGAGACCATTATTTTCATGCACCTAGTAACTGTTTTCATGCATGTAGCAAATTTCGTGCACCTAGTGCTCGCTTTCACACATTTAGAGTAAATTTAGTGTACAAATTAAATTTATGTACATTAAGTACATATTTTTTTAATATAATCAATAAATTTTGTTTAGTTACTGCAAGTATTTTGCTTGAATAAACTAAACTAATGGTAAATGATCCAAAAAAACTTTCGAAACAAGATTTGGTGGAGATTTAGTGAGGGTTCTCACAGTTCTCATTATGTTAGTGGTTCTCACCGGATCCTGACCCTATATATATATATATATATATATATATATATATAGTGTTAGGCTCTTGTGAGTCTAGTGTCTTATGGTGAGTTGGTACTCACAAATATGGACCTTAGATTAAATTAAAATCAATGATCCTGATTTAATCTTACGTTAATCTGTTTTGCCGTTGTTTTCTATTTCTTTTGTCAACCACTTCTCTCTCCACTCAAACTCCCCTATTTTTCTTTTCCTTTACATATCATATTAATTTCAACAAAACAATCAAAGCTAATCTCACTGAGATTAAAAAAATTGGGGGTAATAATATTTAACATAATTCTGAATAAATGAATATTATCATATTCATTTTTTTCATTAAGACGCAATAATCATAATACAAGGTGGTCTCATCATAATTTGAATGATACACCAGATGATTCACCATCAAAGCATCATCCCCCTGAATTATAGACGAAATTCGTTTTTTTGTTAAATTTAGCGAATTCGATCGGATTTAGATCAAAGTCAAGCAAGGAATAGTTTGATGAATTTTGATTTTATTGGCTAGAGTAGTGCGCACGGAGGTGGTGAGTTGATTTGTCTGAACTCGATTGTGGTCACTCGATTGAGGCTGATGGCTCGTGGGCAGTGTTCCGATGCCAGCACCAGGTCTGTGACGAGAGGTACTACTGGCTGTTCTAGGCAGCCTGGTTGGGCTCCATTAGAGGTGTCTAATTGTGAAGATGGTTAGAATAAACTCTTAACAACCCAGGAAACTCTTCATCGCAGAAACTATTAACAATGATGGTTAGCTAGTGGTAACTGGGGGGTGACGATGGGCCATAAGGGTGGTTATTAGTAAGATTTAAAGGTGTTTGGATGAGGTTGAATGATGAGTTAGGAATTGGGGATTACGGAGCTACGATAGTAAGAGTGTGAAGTAGATTTATGATGTACGGGAATTTTGATTTTAAGTTTAGTCATTGTGAGGTAAAGGCTAAGGTTGACCTTTACTTTTTATATTGTCAATTCATTTTTACCTGACTTATTTTGATTTGTTTTAATTCTTCTTGCTTCTTGGTTTCTCGTCTTCATTCTGTAACTCGTCCGTGTAATTATCGAACTTATCGTTGATTTTTGTTATTGAATTTGTCGATTTTGTTTTGTCTTTGTAATTTCCTAGTAATTTGATTGATTATGTGATCGATTTAAGGCTAGCTAAGGCTTTAATTTGATTATTGGATGATTTTTTAAAAAAATTGATTGTTTCTTTCAGGTTGACAAACACTTTAATATTCTAAGCGGAGATACGGAGTGCATCCATTACCGCTCGGGGAGGTTAGTTACGTGTTTGTCGTTGAGTTAGGGTGGGAGTTGGTGGTGAATGAAGGTTAAACAATGGATAAAGGTGACACTCTAATTTTACGGGATACCAAAAAAAATAACATAAGAGTAACACTGGAATAACACGTGGTAACAAAAAAGAAAATAACATAAGAGTAACACTGGAATAACACGTGATAACAAAAAAAAATATAATAAAAGTAACATTAGAATAAAACTGGAATAACAAGTGGTAAATAAAATAACATAAGAGTAACACGTGAATAACACAACAATAACATCAGAGTAACACGTGAATAACACAACAATAACATCAGAGTAACACGTGAATAACACAACAATAACATCAGAGTAACACGTGAATAACACAACAATAACATCAGAGTAACACGTGAATAACATAACAATAACATCAGAGTAACACGTGAATAACACAACAATAACATCAGAGTAACACAAGAGTAACACGTGAATAACACAACAATAACATCAGAGTAACACGTGAATAACACAACAATAACATCAGAGTAACACAAGAGTAACACGTGAATAACACAACAATAAAATCAGAGTAACACGTGAATAACACAACAATAACATCAGAGTAACACGTGAATAACACAACAATAACATCAGAGTAACACGTGAATAACACATGAATAACACAACAATAACATCAGAGTAACAAAAGAGTAACACGTGAATAACACAACAATAATATCAGAGTAACACGTGAATAACACAACAATAACATCAGAGTAACACAAGAGTAACACGTGAATAACACAACAATAACATCAGAGTAACACGTGAATAACACAACAATAACATCAGAGTAACACGTGAATAGCACAACAATAACATCAGAGTAACACGTGAATAACACAACAATAACATCAGAGTAACACGTGAATAAAAATAAAAATTAATGTAAGAGTAACACTTGAATAATACAAATAAAAAAAAGAGTAAAAAAAATAATATAAGAGTAACACTAGAATAACACGCGGCAACCAAATTTTTTTATTAAAAAAACGTAAAATTAACACTAGAATAACATGCGGTTTAAAAAAAGTAAAAAAAAAATTACGCAAGGGTAACACGCAGTAACAAAATTTTTTTTTAAAAAATAACATAAGAGTAACACAGAAAAACACACGCTAACAAAAAAAGCCTAAAAAAACATAAGAATAATATTAGAATAACACGCGGTAACAAAAAAAAGTAAAAAAAGAAAAATAACGTAAGAATAATACTTGAATAACACATGGTAACAAAAAAAAAGTATAAAAAATAACGTAATCGTAACACTATAATAATATGTGGTAAAAAAAAAAGTAAAGAAAAAACAAAAAGTAATATAATCAGCATAAAAAAGAATTATGAGAACATAAGAGTAACACTACAATAACACTTTGGTAGTACCAACTCACCATAAGAACTCAACTCACGAGATCCCGCCTCTATATATATATATATATATATATATATATATATATATATATATATATATATATATATATATATATAGAGAAAGGATCAAGAGAGTCCATCTCAAAAGAGTGAGTCCATGAGTCCTCTTTGTGACCATTGGATGAGGGAGATGGATGGTTGAGATTGATACTCCTAAATGGTCATTAATACCACTATCTCTCTACTTTTCACTAATTAATCACTAATCTATCCTAATTCAATATATAAGCTTTTCCTCCCAATTACTTCTCTCTCATCTCACACAATATCTATCTTCTCCTCTCTCTCTAAATCCCTAATAAATTCAAAATCCCAAAATAATACTCATCCTTCATTCAACACAACCACCACCACAAAAACAAAACTAGATCTGAAAATAAAAAAGAAATCCCACCACCACCTCCTCCCCTGCCGCCTCCAGACCACCTGCCGCCAGACCACGACGCCGGCCACCAGACCATGTCGCCGGCACCGTCCACCACCCGCGGCCCTCCACCACCAGACCACCGCCCGCGGCCCTCCTCCCTATCCACCAACCTCCTCCCTTTTCTCCTCTCCTCTGTCCACCACGGCCCTCCTCTGTCCACCACGGCCGTCCTCCCTTCTTTCACCACCCTCCACTCTTTTTTCCGACCGACCACAGCCATACGACCACCACGGCCTCTGTCAACCACGGCCACCACGGCCCTCCTCCCTTCTTTCACCACCATCCTCCCTTTTCATTTTTCTGATTTGTGTTGTTGTGTTTTGTTTAGTTTTTTTTTTTTTTCATTTTTTTAGATCTAATAAAGAGGCTTTGTCTTGTGTTGTGTTTTGTTTAGTTTTTTTTTTCATTTTTTTGATCTAATAAAGAGGCGTCAAATGTACGTCTACTAAAGTAACACATATTGTCTACTAAAGTAACACATATCGTATACTAAAGTAACACATATCTTCTTCTTCTTTTTTTTTTCTTTTTTCAGATTTGTACCATCATCCTTTTCTTTTCTTTTTTTCTTTTTTCAAATCTGAAAAATGGTATGGTTTTGGTGGTGTTCTCATTTCTCTTTTTTTTCTTTTTCCTTTTCTTTTTCTTCTTCAGTTTTGCTTAAATATTTGTTTTGTTTATTTTTCTGTTTTTCTTTGTTTTTTAGATCTGAAAAGGTGGGTCAAACTTTAATCACGTCTATTAAAATATCACATATTATTTATTAAAGTAACACATATTGTATATTAAAGTCACACATATTGTATATTAAAGTAACACATATTATATATTAAAGTAACACAAAATCTCTATTAAAGTTACACATATTGTATATTAAAGTAACACAAATTCTCTATTAAAGTTACATGTCTTATTTATTAAAGTCACATATATCAAAGTAACACATATTATTTATTAAAGTAACACAAAATGACTTTAAAGTTATATAATGACTGAAGTTACACTTTTAGTATCTGAAGTTACCCATATAATGACTGAAGTTACCCATATAATGACTGAAGTTACACAGTTTTTTTTTTTTGAAGTTACACATTTTTTTATATGTTTTATGCTTTTTTTTGAATTTGTTATGTTTTTATTTTTTTTTTTAGATTTCGTTTTTTTTATTTTTTTATGATGTTTATATTTCTATATCTAAAGTTACACTATTTTAGACTAAAGTTATATAACTGAAGTTACATAGGTTTGGACTGAAGTTACATAGGTTTGGACTGAAGTTACAGAGATTTGGACTGAAATTTGACTAGTTTGGACTGAAGTCACACTAGAAAAGACTAATGCATAAAATTACACTATAAATAACTAAAGTTACACAAATAATAATTGAAGTTTCACTAATAAAGTAAAATGTTACACTCATAAAAATGCTAAAATTTAATTGTATTTTGGGTTAAAGTTACACATATAAGGCTTGAAGTTACACAAATAATGGTTGAAGTTACAATCAGAAAAGGCTAAAATCACATAAAATTGTCTTAAAGCTACATAAATTCAAATTCATATAGTCGAAATCACATTTTAGCTTGAAGTTACACTAATAATGGTTGAAGTTACACTCGTAGTGACTGAAGTTACACTCATAAAAAGGCTAAAATCACATAAACTTGTCTTGAAATTTCATAAATTCAAATTTATGTAGTCGAAATCAAATTTTAGTTTGAAGTTACAAAAATAATGGTTGAAGTAACACTCGTAGTGAGTGAAGTTACACTCCTAAAAAGGCTAAAATCACATAAACTTGTCTTGAAGTTTCATAAATTCAAATTTATATAGTCGAAATCACATTTTAGTTTGAAGTTTCATAAATAACGGTTGAAGTTACACTCATAATGACTGAAGTTACACTCATAAAAAGTCTAAAATAACATATATTTGTCTTGAAGTTTCATAAATTCAAATTTATATAGTCGAAATCACATTTTAGTTTGAAGTTTCACAAATATGGGCTGAAGTTACACTCACAAATCTCAGAAATTCAAAAGTGCTCAAAAGTGATTAACTAAAGGCTAGAGAGAGAAAGTTAATTAATTAGTGCATAGGTAAATAATTAGTGTTAAGTGTGTTTTTGTCTCTACAATCTCATCCATCCATCTCCCTCATCCAATGGCTAGGATGAGGACTCATGGACTCAAAAAAATGGGTGGACTCACAAGAACCTATCTCTCTCTCTCTCTCTATATATATATATATATATATATATATATATATATATAGGCAAGTTATAATGAGTCCACCTTCAAAATTGAGTCCATGAGTCCTCATCTTGCCCTTTGGATGAAAGAGATGGAGGGACAAGATTAGAACAAGATGGAAGACTAAGATTAAAAGAAAAATGAATGGACAAGATTAAAACAAAATGAAGGGACAAGATTAGAATAAAATGAGTAAGTTTTAATGACTTTCACCTACATACCGAGTGTAACTTTAATAATTATTTATGTAACTTCAACCTTTTTTTGTGTAACTTTAAATAAAAATGTGATTTAAACTATATAAATTTGAATTTATGTAATTTTAAGACAAATTTATGTGATTTTTGTTTTTTTATGTGACGAACTTTAGTCATTAAGAGTGAAACTTTAACCATTTTTTGTGTAACTTTAAATTAAAATGTGATTTATTTTTTGTTTAAACTAATAAAATTTGGAATGTATGTATTTTAAGACAAATTTATGTGATCTTTTGTTTTTTATGAGACGATCTTTAGTCATTAAGAGTGAAACTTTAACCATTTTTTGTGTAACTTTAAATTAAAATGTGATTTAAACTATATAAATTTGAATTTATATAATTTTAAGACAAATTTATGTGATTTTTGTTTTTTTATGAGACAAACTTTAATCATTAAGAGTGAAACTTTAACCATTTTTTGTGTAACTTTAAATTAAAATGTGATTTTAACTATATAAATTTGAATTTACATAATTTTTAAACAA
>JAIUZE010070690.1:0-16357 GCA_022085475.1 Heliosperma pusillum | reverse complement strand
GGTGGTGTTATTGCATGTAGCGTACTAGCTTGACTTTTTGACTATAGATCTCTTTCCGCCTCTTTCGTGAAGGTTGACCGAATTTGGGGTACTCGGCGTCTATGATTGACCGAGTCTTGGATGTGGAACGTCTTACCACATTTCGAATCGGGAAACATCTTATCCCGAGAGTCTGGCCAGGTTTAGACTAGGACCGTATTATTATCGTCGTCCTACCGAGAGGATTAGAGTCTTGTGTGTACGAAACGTCTTATCGTACATGATTCCAGGAAACGTCTTATCCTGTGAACTTGTTTGTCTGGGTCATGAGTATACGAAACGTCTTATCGTATACGGTTCAGGGAAACGTCTTATCCTGTGGACTTCCATTGGCTTGTCTTGCTATTGTACACGATGCTAGTGCGTTTCATTTACCGTGAGAGATGTCGTCATTGTGTCGGTGTGTTTGGATGGATGATTACATGAATGATTTTATGATTGATCATTGAATGACTTGGCATGGTTTGTTTGTCGAGTCTCAATCTTATCAAACTTATACCGCTAACGGTGAGATGTAAGCCCTAGTGAGCGTATTCGGTTGCCTAAGAGTGTCTTCCCCGAGTCTTTGTATCACATGATGGATTCGGACTTGTACCTCTTATGCTTTTATCATTATATATTGGATTGCCTATCTATCCTTATCGTATCTCACATGTATATCTATAAGTATGCATGCTCTACTTTTGTATTTCCTTTTATGTACGTTTAATGTGATATGGCTGGGAGAACCCGGAGTTACTCCCCACTGATTGTGGCGTTCATGTTTTTCATGAATGAACAGGTTGCTTGCATGGATGGCTTTTTGGCTATGATATTTTGGGGTTCGGGTGTGAGCTAGCGGGCGTTGTCCCTGGAAGTTTCACCTCTAGACGATTTTAGCTAGTTTTGCAAAACACTTGTTCTTTGCTAACATTTAAGAGACCCCGTCTCTTTGTTATATTTCCGTACTTAGTTGTAACATTTTGACACTCCTCGTTTTATTTAACTTGCATGTATAAAAGTTTTTAAAACTACCTATTTCCGCAATATAATTCACATGCTTGTTTGTTTTATATTTCCGCATTCGCGAGGGTTGTCACAGTTGGTATCAGAGCTTAAACGCTCCCGACGCACACACGTGAACCCTAAACTTAAACTACTTGACCTTGAAATAATAAATGAGAGATAGGTAGACTTAAGGACCTAATGTGGTAGTCTTTGGTGTACTTGATGTTTGTTAGGTTCTAACTTGTTTGTTGATTGTGTTGAGTGATGTTATGTTTGTTTGTATCTACCGTTTTGAGGTGGATCATTATGTTACCTAGAAGAAGTATCCTCTACCGGAGATTTGAAGATTTACAAGCCTAATTGAAGTGTATTTCTTCCTCATCTTTGAATTATCTCGTCCTTATTGTGTTATGCTCTCTTCCTTCTATCTAGGTGCTTTTTTTTTCTCTTCCAACTTGTTTGCCTCTTGGAAATTACTCTTGATAGTTCCTCCATCTTACCATTGGTATCCTTACCTTCCTCTTGTAACATTTTTGTGGATGCCATACCCATTTGTTTGTGGTATATTATACTTGGTCGGAAGAACTTTGAATTTTGTGGAATATTAGTGTTTGCTAGAATGAATTTGTGATTTGAGGAAAATGGTGTAGATCTAAATTCACCCTATATTAATGATTGGTTGTAACTCTAAGGAAAAGTATGGTAAGATATGTTTGATGATTTTAGTGTATAAATGCTTGTCATGACTTGTGTGTAAATAGTTCATGATATTCGATGGTGTAAGGTCGAATGAGTTGGCTATGACTTCTTAACTCATTAGTAAATTAGTCTTTTGGACTTAGAAGTTTAGTATTGGTTTGAAGACCATGCTTATGATATGTCTATTTGGTGTAAATAAGAAGTTTTGAATGATATCTTGAGGTGCGAAATACTTTTGAGGTTAAGTGACGTCTTGTGGTTTCCTTTTGTGTGTTTGTGAGTATAGGCTTGGTGGAAAAGCTTTTGGCTATAGTTCTTGGATTTAAATATATGATCTTACCTTATGGTATCGGAGACTCGTTTGGAGTAGTAAGGTTTCGTTGTAAGTTGAACCATATTACTTGAGGATTATAGATATGAGAGAGATTCGATGATGTGATCTAGGATGGAAATACCTTGGGATGTTAATGATGATGTTTGGCTTGATGTTGTACTTTGATAATAATGAACTCGTGGGCTATAGACTTGAAAATGACCGAGTATAAGAGAGTATTTGTTAGTCTTTCAATTAAAGAAACCTTTGAGGTTGTGTTGAATATTTGAGCTAAAGGAATGTTATTATACTTGAGTTACAATTCCGCAATTGGGAATCCGTGTGATATGAAAGGATGGATGAATTGGGTTGTAGTCGATTTATCAAGTCTAGGTGTACCTTACTTTGATGATTGCTCGTGGTATGATGGTCCCTTGTAAGAGGCCTTTGTAAAGGAATAATTAAGTGATTTTATTATCGCATTAAGTTTGAAAGGAGAAATTTTGTGGATTAAACCTTAAACCTTTACTCGTGCCATCATTCCTTTTCAGTTCCATTCTTGAATGTTTTTGTCAAGATTGATCTTTAAGAATTCGCATGCTCGTATCTTCTTTCTTACTCAGATATATTCATACCTCTACTATCTGCTTTGTCTCTTTCTTGACCTCGTTATTTTCAGCGCTCCTCTCTTGTAATCTCGTGCCTTATTTATTCTCGTGTTCTCCTTGAGATTCCTTTTCGTTTTCTATCTCGTTGCTCCTTCATCTTTTCTCTGGTGGATTGGATATTCCGTTTGTAAGGCTCAGAGAATAAGCGTGATGTAATTTGAGATTCTTTAGTTAGAGTATGTGTCCTTGGATTGAGCAAATTTCATGTTGTATTTGATCATGAGAAATAAGACTTAAGCTCTAGGATGAATCCTAATAGTGATAATGTATCCTCTCTTGGTGATGTTAGATTCGGAGTTTGGTATTGTAGTGTTGTTTTGAGAATTGAGTTGATCATGATAATAGTTTGTTGATGTTGGGTATTATAACGGTTGCTTGGGATATCATTTGGGAATTAGATGTCTCTAATTGGTGGATTCTAAAAGAGACTTTGCTTTAGGGTAATTGAGTTGGTACCCAAAGTTTGAGGAGTTTTGTCATCAATGAAAATCGATTCATTTTGAGTTTTAGATGAAATAGATGATTTGAATGGTTGTTTGATTTCCAAGTGATTGGTCATTTGCGGTTTGGGATTAGTAATTCTCTTTTATTCTTAAGGAATCATAGTTTGAAATTGAGAAATGTTCGTTGCAAGCTTTGGATAATGAATGCTCGGTTGTTATGGATTATAGAGTTAGAATGGTGAACCCATTTATCTTGAGGATTAGTAACCTCCATAGTTTGCTAATGTGACTATTTATATTTGAGGCTTCGAGCGTAGTAATGATCGAATTAAGGATGTTATGGCGTATTAAAGAATCCTTATAACCGATAATGGATTGTGGATTTTCCCTTGTCGTGAGACTTTGGATGAGGCTAGTTGAATCTTAGATAATTGTGTTTGATGCTTTGATTGTGTTTTGACTTTCGGGGATGAGAAAGTTCATTGTAAATTTAGGATAATGAGTTTGAAGTAAATTGGATTAAAGGATTTCATTGTAAGTCTCTTTCATGTGGATTGTTAGTTGTGGAGTCTACCGTGCCGATGAACCTTAGTAGATTCTAGTTGGGTTCGAATAATTGGGATTTGTTACTCGAAGTTTCGTGATTATGGAATATTTTTGTAGAAATTCTGATGATTGAAAATGATGAGTTGCAAATTGGGTAAATTGCCTTCTCTTGAGGATCTAGTTTATTAGTAGAGATTTGTGATGTCGAATTCTTGTAGATCTTCCTGCCGACTTCATCGCGATCTTCCTATCCATAAGAGTTCAATTTGTTTCGTTTTTGCGTGTTTTGTATTTATGTTGTTACCCTGAATTGTGTGTGAGATGTGCGACTCGCTCTATGTACGTGTAATGTCTTGTTATTTGATTTTATCTTTGAGAAAACCTTCAAATTATCATATTGTATTTCTAATTTAACTTTTCGAAGAAGTCTAAAGATGGATTTTGTACCCTCTTTTTGGAGAAAATAGATTTCTTTCGCTTTTATATTTGGATTTTGCGTTTGGTTGGATGTTTGGACTTGTTATTGGAGACGTCTGGTGACTAGTCCTGCACTTACTAACGTTTGTTTTGAATTTCGATTTCACTATTTCGACTTTAATTTAATTTGGATAATTAGAGTTCTCGTTCGCGACGGGCACTCTTGTGATTCGTAAATAAAATTTCACACTTATGAAAATCTCTTTAAACCTTTTTCGAGAAGAACCTCGTTTCATAAATATTTCCTTGTAAAAGCTTTCTTGTTAATTTGTTAAAACCGATTTTTGTCTTTGATACATTTATTTTCTACTCTCAAGTTTCGAGGACGAAACTTTTTAAAAGGAGGGGTGATTGTAACACCCGGAAATGTACCCTATTTTTCTAGTAGAAATATTTTACGAAATCTTTTCATCAAATTTAAGTTTTCATATAGAATTTTATGTTCCGAGTCGAATTTAGAATTTCCGAGTTCGTATTTGGAATTTCCGCGAGATTCCATGAGAATCCCGTTTTAAGTCGTCTTTGACTTTTCTTGACTTTTAAGTCGTCTTTGACTTTTCTTGACTTTTAAGTCGTCTTTGACTTTTCTTGACTTTTGAGCCGCCTTTGACTTTCGTTGACTTTTCCGACTCACCCTTTACTTATACTCCCTCCTAACCCTAACCTAATTCATTCACACAACTCAACATCTTCTTTCTTCCTCACTAAGAAACCATAAAACCTTGCCTCCATTTTCAATCCGTCTTTGAATCGCCGTATCTTCTTCGTTTCTTGTTGAAATTCTCGTAAGTTCGTCTTATCCTTCCTCTCTTACCTTCCTCTATCCGTTTTGATATTAAAATCATCGTCTTTCTCGCTTTTTAAATTATCCGTCTTTCTCAAGGTGAATGATATTCATCTTTTATTATGTAATTGCATGTAGGTGGAGACTAGGAAGGTTTAGAAACCGTTTAAAGACGCTAAAAGGTAACGGTGAAGGGTTACTCGATATCATTTACGTGTTTTATGTGATTTCTAGGATAGAAACCGTATGTAGATTATGGTTAGTAAGCTTATGACTTGTATTGTTGTTGGTGGATGTTGTTAGTTGTTAATTGATATGAGAATTGATGGTTTGTAATGATAAATGAGGTTTTTGTTGTTGATAACATGTCGATTTTTGTTCGTCCTTGAATCCCGTGAAGGACGCAGGCTGCGTCGTAGGACGCAGGCTGCGTCGTAGGACGCAGGCTGCGTCGTAGGACGCAGGCCGCGTCACCCGCTGCCAACAGAATGTTTCCTGCACTGACCCCTTTTCGTAAAATGATCATATCTCCTTCGTTACTTGCTTGTTTTTGGCGTGTGACATCTCGTTGGAACCGTAAGAGGTTAAGCTATCACCTCACCGAATTTCTGCATTCCCTAGTCTAGAACTCTAGTTATGACCGTTTGAAGTGAACCCTTGTTTTAGTTAGTTTCCAAACTTGTTGTTTTGGAGAGGGATCTATGTTTTTATTCATTATGCTTCATAAACTTGTTCTAATGCTTATGTATCATGTATTGACTCATGTTTATCATATTTTAAACTTATATGATTCCCTATTCTCATGTTTTGTGACGGTTTTTGGTATGTTCTCACTTTGAGTCGGTTTTTACAAATGTTACGGTTTGAGCACAAATTTCCTATGTGCTTTGTACTCTCATTTCCCGGCTACACCCTTATACTCGTTAGACTGGAATGTCGGAGTGATGGGGTGTATCCTTGATGCTTGTATGCATGTTTAGTGGGGATATGACGACGTTGTTAGGAGGCGAACGCAATGCGTTGATCGACCCGGCCGTCAAATGTTGTATACTTGCGAGGTGGTGTTATTGCATGTAGCGTACTAGCTTGACTTTTGACTATAGATCTCTTTCCGCCTCTTTCGTGAAGGTTGACCGAATGTGGGGTACTCGGCGTCTATGATTGACCGAGTCTTGGATGTGGAACGTCTTACCACATGTCGAATCGGGAAACGTCTTATCCCGAGAGTCTGGCCAGGTTTAGACTAGGACCGTATTATTATCGTCGTCCTACCGAGAGGATTAGAGTCTTGTGTGTACGAAACGTCTTATCGTACATGATTCCAGAAAACGTCTTATCCTGTGAACTTGTTTTGTCTAGGTCATGAGTATACGAAACGTCTTATCGTATACGGTTCCGGAAAACGTCATATTCCGTGAGCTTCCATTGGCTTGTCTTGCTATTGTACACGATGCTAGTGCGTTTCATTTACCGTGAGAGATGTTGTCAATATATTGGTATGTTTACATGAATGATTATATGATTGATCATTGAATGACTTTGCATGGTTTGTTTGTCGAGTCTCAATCTTATCAAACTTATACCGCTAACGGTGAGATGTAAGCCCTAGTGAGCGTATTCGGTTGCCTAAGAGTGTCTTCCCCGAGTCTTTGTATAACATGATGGATTCGGACTTGTACCTCTTATGCTCTTATCATTATATATTGAATTGCCTATCTATCCTTATCGTATCTCACATGTATATCTTTACGTATGCATGCTCTACTTTTGTATTTCCTTCTATGTACGTTTAATGTGATATGGCTGGGAGAACCCGGAGTTACTCCCCACTGATTGTGGCGTTCATTTTTTTCATGAATGAACAGGTTGCTTGCATGGATGGCTTTTTGCTTATGCTATTTTGGGGTTCGGGTGTGAGCTTACGGGCGTTGTCCCTGGAAGATTAACCTCTAGACGATTTTAGCTTATTTGCTAAACACTTGTTCTTTGTTAACATTTTGAGAGACTCCGTCTCTTTGTTATTTTCCGCACTTAGTTGTAATATTTTGACACTCCTCGTGTTATTTAACTTGCATGTATAAAAGTTTTTAAAAACTACCTATTTCCGCAATATAATTCACATGCTTGTTTGTTTATTATTTCCGCATTCGCGTGGGTTGTCACAGTTGGTATCAGAGCTTTATCGCTCCCGACGCACACACGTGAACCCGAAACTTAAATTTCTTGACCTTGAAATAATAAATGAGAGATGGGTAGAAATTAAGGACTTTACTTGGTAGTCTTTGGTGTACTTGATGTTTGTTAGGTTCTAACTTGTTTGTTGATTGTGTTGAGTTATGTTATGTTTGTTTGTATCTACCGTTTTGAGGTGGATCATTGTGTTACCTAGGAGAGGTATCCTCTACCGAAGATTTGAAGATTTACAAGCCTATTTGAAGTGTATTTCTTCCTCATCTATGAATTCTCTCGTCCTTATTATATTATGCTCTCTTCCTTCTATCTAGGTGCTTCTTTCTTTCCAACTTGTTTGCCTCTTGGAAATTACTCTTAATAATTCCTCCATTTTACCATTGGTATCCTTACCTTCCTCTTGTAACATTTTTTGTGGATGCCATACCCTTTTGTTTGTGGCATATTGTACTTGGTTGGAAGAATTTTAGACTTTGTGGACTATTAGTGTTTGTTAGAATGAATTTGTGATTTGAGGAAAATGGTATAGATCTAATTTCACCCTATGGTGGTGGGAGTTGGTATCCTTGAGGAAAGTATGGTAAAATATGTTTGATGATTTTAGTGTATAAATGCTTGTCATGACTTGTATGTAAATAGTTCATGATATTCGATGGTGTAAGTTGAATGAGTTGGCTAGGACTTCTTAACCCATTAGTGATTTAATCTTTTGAGCTTAGGAGTTTAGTAATATTAGAGTGTCTTGAGGATCATATCTAAATTGGAACTAGTTGTTCTAAGTGAGAATATTTGGATGATACCTTGAGGTGTAAAATGCTTTTGAGACTAAGTGACGTCTTGTGGTTTCCTATTGTGTGTTTGTGAGTATAGGCTTGGTGGAAAAGCATTTGGCTATAGTTCTTGGATTTAAAGGTATGATCTTATCTTATGGTATCGGAGACTTGTTTGAAGTAGTAAGGTTTCGTTGTAAGTTGAACCATATTACTTGAGGATTATAGATATGAGCGAGATTTGATTATGTGAGCTATGATGGAAATACCTTGGAACGTTAATGATGATGTTTGACTTGAGGTCGTACTTTGATAATAATGAACTCGTGGACTATATGATGTTGATAATGATGTTTTGTTCGGTGTTCTACCTTTTAGCCGTAGGAGTTGAAAAGAGATTAGTATGGAGAATTCCTAATTGATTCTTCGGTTTTTTGAAACCTTAGGGAATGTGTCAAATTATGGAGTTGAGATAATGTTATTATACTTGAGTTACAATTCCGCAATTGGGAATCCGTGTGATATGAAAGGATGGATGATTTGGGTTGTAGTCGATTTATCAAGTCTAGGTGTACCTTACTTTGATGATTGCTCGTGGTATGATGGTCCCTTGTAAGAGGCCTTTGTAAAGGAATAATTAAGTGGTTTATTATCGCATTAAGTTTGAAAGGAGAAATTTTGTGGATTAAACCTTAAACCATTACTCGTGCCATTGTCCCTTTTCATTTCCATTCTTGAATGCTTTTGTAAAGATTGATCTTTAAGAAATCGCATACTCGTATCTTATTTCTTACGCGGATATCTTCATAACTCTACTATCTGCTTTGTCTCTTTCTTGCCTCGTTATTTTCAGCGTTCCTCTCTTTTAATCTCGTGCCTGATTTTATTCTCGTGTTCTCCTTGAGATTCCTTATCGTTTCCTATCTCGTTGCCCCTTCATCTTTTCTCTAGTGGATTGGATACTCCGTTTCTAAAGCTTAGAGAATAAGTGTAATGAATTTTGGGATTCTTTAGCTAGAATATGTGTCTTTGGATGTAGCAAATTTCATGTTGCTTTTGATCATGGAAAATAGGACTTAAACTCTAGGATGAATCCTAATAGTGATAATGTATCCTCTCTTAGTGGTTTTAGATTTGGAGCTTGGTATTCTAGTATTATTTTGAGAAATTAGTTGATCATGATAATAGTTCGTTTTTGTTGGGTATTATAACGGTTGCTTGGTATATCATTTGAGAATTTGATGTCTCTAATTGGTGGATTCTAAAAGAGACTTTGCTTTAGGGAAATTGACCCGGTACCCAAAGTTTGAGGAGTTTTGTCGTAAATGAAAATCGATTCATATTGAGTTTTAGATGAACGATATGATTGGAATGGTTGTCTGATTGCCAAGTGATTGATCATTTGTGGTTTGGAGTTAGTAATTCTCTTTTATTCTTAAGGAATCATAGTTTGAGATTGAGAAATATTCGTAGCAAGCTTTGGATAGTGAGTGCTCAGTTGTTATGGAATATAGAGATAGAATGGTAAACCCATTATCTTGAGGATTAGTAACCTCCGTAGTTTTGCTAATGTGGCTATGTATATTTGAGGTTTCAGGCGTAGTAATGATCGAAATAAGGATGTTGGTTTATTAAAGAATTCTTATAACCGATAATGGATTGTGAATTTTCCCTTGTCGTGAGACTTTGGATGAGGCTAGTTGGATCCTAGATGATTATGTTTTGTTGCGTGGGTTGTGTTTTGACTTTCGAGGATGAGAAAGTTCTTTGTAAATTTAGGATAATGAGTTTGAAGTAAATTGGATTAAAGGATTTCATGGTAAGTCTCTTTACCTTGTGGATTGTTAGTCGTGGAGCCTACCGTGCCGATGGACCTTAGTAGATTCTAATTGGATTCGAATAATTGGGATTGGTTACTCGAAGTTTCATGATTATGAAGTATTTTTGTAGGAATTCGGATGATTGAAAATGATGAGTTGCAAAATGGGTAAATTGTATTCTCTTGAGGATTTGGTTTATTAGTAGATTTAGTGATGTCGAATTCTTGTAGATCTTCCTGCTGACTTTATCTTAATCTTCCTATCCCTAAGAATTCGATTTGTTTTGTTTTTGCTTGTTTTGTATATATTTTGTTATCGTGATTTGTGAACTTGATGTTCAAGTCGCTCTGTGTACGTGTAATGTCTTGTTATTTGATTCTATCTTTGAAAAAACCTTCAAATTTCCATATTATATTTCTAATTTAACGTTTCAAAGGAGTTTAAAAAATGGTTTGTGTACCCTCTTTTTGGAGAAAATGGATTTCTTTTGCTTTTATATTTGGATTTTGCGTATGGTTGAATGTTTGCACTTGTTATTGGAGACGTCTGATAACTAGTCCTGCACTGACTAACGTTGTTTTGAATTTCGATTTCACTATTTCGACATTAATTTGATTTGGATAATTTGAGTTCTCGTTCGCGACGAGCATTCTTGTGATCCGTAAATAGAGTTTCGCTCTTATGAAAACTTTCCTTAAACCATTTTCGAGAAGAACATCATTTCATAAATGTTTTTCCCTTGTAAAATCTTGTTTTGATTTGTAACCGATTCTTGTCCTTGATACACTTTTGTTTTCTACTCTCAAGTTTCGAGGACGAAACTTTTTAAAAAAGGTGGGGTGATTGTAACACCCGGAAATGTACCCTATTTTTCTAGTAGAAATATTTTACGAAATCTTTTCAGCGAATTTAAGTTTTAAATTAGCTTTTTATGTTTCTAGTCGAATTTAGAATTTCCGAGTTCGTATTTGGAATTTCCGCGAGATTCCATGAAAATCCCGTCTTAAGGCGAGTTTGACTTTTCTTGACTTTTGAGTCGAGTTTGACTTTTCTTGACTTTTGAGTCGAGTTTGACTTTTCTTGACTTTTGAGTCGAGTTTGACTTTTCTTGACTTTTGAGTCGAGTTTGACTTTTCTTGACTTTTGAGTCGTTTTGACTTTTGTTGACTTTTGAGTCGTCTTTGACTTTTCTCGAATTTTAAGTCGTCTTTGACTTTTCTTGAATTTTAAGTCGTCTTTGACTTTTCTTGAATTTTAAGTCGTCTTTGACTTTTCTTGAATTTTAAGTCGTCTTTGAATTTTCTTGACTTTTAAGCCGTCTTTGACTTTTGTTGACTTTCCGACTCACCCTTACTTATACTCCCTCATAACCTATTTTTCCTCATTTTCCACTTACTCCTTCTTCCTCATCAAACCACCAAAACCTAAAACCCTCTTTGATCCGATTTTAAAATCATCATACCGCATTCGTTCTTTGACGGAATTCACGTAAGTTCGTCTTATTCTTCCCCTCTTAGCTTCCTCTATCCGTATTGGTAATAAAATTACCGTCTTTCTCGCTTTTTAAATTATCCGTCTTTCTCAAGGTGGATGATATTCCTCTTTTATTATCTAATTGTTTGTAGGTGGAGACTAGGAAAGCTTAGTAACCGTTTAAAGACGCGTAAAGGTAACGGTGAAGGGTTACTCGGTATCATTTACGTGTTTTACATGATTTCCATGTTAGAATTAGTATTTAGAATACAATTAGAAAGCTTAGAAATTATGATTTTGATGATGATTGTTGTTAGTTGATGATTGTTGATGATGAATATTGATTGTTGATAGTTGATAGAAGTGAATTATGAAAATTGGAAATGATAGAAATAGTGTTGTTGTTCTCGGGTGGATTCGTGCAAATTCACAGCACTGACCCTTTTTGGTAGAATGCTCATATCTCCTTCGTTACTTGTTTGTTTTGGGCTTGTGACCACTCGTTGGAACCGTAAGAGGATAAGCTATCACCTCGACTTGGAATTTCTGCATTCCCATATCTAGAACTCTAGTTATGACAGTTTGAAGTGAACCCTTGTTTAAGTTAGTTTCCAAACTTGTTGTTTTGGAGAGTTATCTATGTTTCTTATTTATTATGCTTCTTAAACTTGGTCAAATGCTTGGGTATCATGTATTGATTCATGTTTTGGATATATGATATCTCATTCGCATGTATCACATGTTTTGTGACGGTTTTCAATATGTCCCACTTTGAGTCGGTTTTTACAAATGATACGGTTTGAGCACTATTTGGTCTTGTGCTTTGTATTCTCATTCCCTTGGCTACCTTCCCGTTCGTAAGGCTGGAATGTCGGAACGGAGAGGTATCCTACTGCTTAAATGCATGTGTTAGTGGGCATACGACGACGTTGTTGGGAGTTGAACGCTATGCGTTGATCGACCCGGCCGTCAAATGTTGTGTACTTGCGAGGTGGTGTTATTTGCATGTAGCGTACCGCTTGTTATGTGGCTTGAGCTCTTTTCCGCCTCTTTTGTGAATTGATCTACCGAATTTGGGGTACTCGGCGTCTAGTGTAAGACCGAGTCTTGGATGCGAAACGTGTATCGCATGTCGAATCGGAAAACGTTCATTCCGAGAATCTGGCCAGGTTTAGACTAGGACCGGATATTTATATCGTCGTGCTACCAGGAGGAAATTAGTCTACATATACGAAATGTTTGATCGTGTATGAGTTCAGGGAAATGCTTATCCCGTGGATGCCTGTTAATCATACTTGCCATGTACACGATGCTAGTGCGTTTCATTTACCGTGAGAGTTGTCGTCTTGTGTCGTCTTTGAATACGTGATTTCATGATATTGTTCATGGTCATTGCATGATTGGACACCGTCATTGTCTTGGTTCGTGAATGGATGATAATATGTTGGATTTAATGTGATCATCGCATGACTTGACTGGTTTGTCTGTCGAGTCTCAATCTTATCAATCTTATACCGCTACCGGTGAGATGCAAGCCCTAGTGAGCGTATTCGATTGCCTAAGAGTGTCTTCCCCGAGTCTTTGAATAACATGATGGTTTCGGATTTGATTTCCACATGATCTTATCATTATCTATAGAATTGCCTATCTATTCTTATTGTACCTCACATGTATATCTATATATGCATGATCTACTTTTGTATTTCCTTATATGTACGTTTAATGTGATATGGCTGGGAAAACCCGGAGTTACTCCCCACTGACTGTGGCGTTCATGTTTTTCATGAATGAACAGGTTGCTTGCATGGATTGACTTTTTGGATATGATATTTTGGGGTTCGGGTGTGAGCTAGAGGGCGTTGTCCCTGGAAGATTAACCTCTAGACGATTTTAGCTTATTTGCTAAACACTTGTTCTTTGTTAACATTTTGAGAGACTCCGTCTCTTTGTTATTTTCCGCACTTAGTTGTAATATTTTGACACTCCTCGTTTTATTTAACTGGCATGTATAAAAGTTTTTAAAAAACTACCTATTTCCGCAATATAATTCACATGCTTGTTTGTTTATTATTTCCGCATTCGCGAGGGTTGTCACAGTTGGTATCAGAGCTTTATCGCTCCCGACGCACACACGTGAACCCTAAACTTAAATTACTTGACCTTGAAATAATAAATGAGGGATGGGTAGACTTAAGGACCTAAGGTGGTAGTCTTTGGTGTACTTGATGTTTGTTAGGTTCTAACTTGTTTGTTGATGGTGTTGAGTGATGTTATGTTTGTTTGTATCTACCGTCTTAAGGTGGATCATTGTGTTACCTAGAAGAAGTATCCTCTACCGAAGATTTGAAGATTTACAAGCCTAATTGAAGTGTATTTCTTCCTCATCTATGAATTCTCTCGTCCTTATTGTCTTATGCTCTCTTCCTTCTATCTTGGTGCTTCTTTCTCTTCCAACTTGTTTGCCTCTTGGAAATTACTCTTGATAGTTCCTCCATTTTACCCTTGGTATCCTTACTTTCCTCTTGTAACATTTTTGTGGATGCCATACCCTTTTGTTTGTGGCATATTGTACTTGGTTGGAAGAATTTTAGACTTTGTGGAGTATTAGTGTTTGTTAGAATGATTTTGTGATTTGAGGAAAATGGTGTAGATCTTAATTCACCCTATATTGATGATTGGTTGTATCTCTAAGGAAGGGTAGTAAGATAAGTTTGATGATTTTAATGCTTGATGTTTGCCATGACTAATGTGTAGATAGTTCATGGTATTTGATGGTGTAAGGTTGAATGAGTTGGCTAGGACTTCTTAACCCATTAGTGATTTAATCTTTTGAGCGTAGGAGTTTAGTAATATTAGAGTGTCTTGAGGATCATATCTAAATTGGAGCTAGTTGTTCTAAGTGAGAATATTTGGATGATACCTTGAGGTGTAAAATGCTTTTGAGATTAAGTGACGTCTTGTGGTTTCCTATTGTGTGTTTGTGAGTATAGGCTTGGTGGAAAAGCATTTGGCTATAGTTCTTGGATTTAAAGGTATGATCTTATCTTATGGTATTGGAGACTCGTTTGAAGTAGTAAGGTTTCGGTAAGTTGAATCATATTACTTGAGGATTATGATGTGAGTTATGATGGAAATACCTTGGGATGTTAATGATGATGTTTGACTTGAGGTTGTACTTTGATAATAATGAACTCGTGGGCTATAGACTTGAAAAGGACCGAGTATAAGAGAGTATTTGTTAGTCCTTCAATTAAAGAAACCTTGAGGTTGTGTTGAATATTTGAGCTAAAGGAATGTTATTATACTTGAGTTACAATTCCGCAATTGGGAATCCGGGTGATATGAAAGGATGGATGAATTGGGTTGGAGTCGAATTATCAAATCTAGGTGTACCTTACTTTGATGATTGTGGTACGATGCTCCCTTGTAAGAGACCTTTGTTTGGGATGAGTTGCTTTACAATTTTGTGGATTAAACCTTAAACCTTTATCGTGTCATCATTCCTTTTCATTTCCATTCTTGAATGTTTTTGTCAAGATTGATCTTTAAGAAATTATAAGCTCGTACTTTCTTTCTTACTCAGATATCTCCATAACTCTACTATCTGCTTTGTCTCTTCCTCAACCTCGTTTTCCTTTTTCGCCTTTTTCATCTTATCGTAGTCGTTAGTGACGCTTCCTAATGTTCCTTGTATCTTGTTCTTTTATCCCTACTCTCTTGAGAGGTAGTTTTTCTTATTAGCTAACGTAAGGGTTAGTAGGTGTGTTTTGAAGAAGTTTTGAATATGGTACCTAACCGTCCTATTAAACTAGTTTCATGTTTAGATGATTATAAGAAACTGAGGATAAACTTAGGATGAAACTCTCCTAGTGGTTTTAGACTATGAAAGCTTAATGTTGCAATATCATTTTGAGGATCGAAATAAGCATAATGATAGTTGGTAGTTGTGGTTAAGAATTTTAGTGATTCTTTAAGTGTTACTTGGGAAATTGTGGTTTTTAAGTGTTGGACCCTAACGGGAATAATTACCTTGTGGAATTTGGATTGGATGACCAAACTTGAGGAATATTGTCATAAGCGAAAACCGATGTATTGAGAGTTAGAAGGAGCTAAATAAATTGATTTACGGTCGCATTGCCCTATGATTGGCAAAAGTTAAGTGATATGAGATAGTGTGACTAATCTCTTTTGAGGATTTGTGTTTTAACTTTTGATGATGAGAAGGTTCATTGTTAATAGTTTTAGGGTAATGAGTTTTTGAATAAATTGGATCAAAGGATTTCATGGTAAGTCTCTTTTACCTTGTGGTTGTTAGCGGTTTTGTTTCCCTAGATATAAACATTTTTGTGGTGGTTTCTAATAAGAGTTTTGATGAAGCTAAGAAGATTAGAGTACTTAATGAATCTTTCATGTGAGTTGTTAGTTGTGGAGTCTACTGTGCGATGGACCTTAGTAGATTCTAATGGCTTCGAATAATGGGATTGTACTCGAAGTTTCATGATTATGAAGTATTTTTGTAGGAATTCTGATGATTGAAAATGATGAGTTGCAATTGGGTAAATTGCATCCTCTTGAGGATTAGAGTATCAGTAGAGTTAGTACTATCGAGTTCTTGTAGATCTTCGTGCCGACTTCATCGTGATTCTTCATATCCCTAAGAGTTCGATGTGTTTTGTTTTTGTGTGTTTTGTATATATTTTGTTAGCGTGATTTGTGAACTTGAAGTTCGAGTCGCTCTATGTACGTGTAATGTCTTGTTATTTGATTTTATCTTTGAGAAAACCTTCAAATTTTCATGTTATATTTCTAATTTAACGTTTCAAAGAAGTCCAAGGATATATTTTGTGTACCCTCTTTTGGAGAAAATAGATTTCTTTACCTTTTATATTTGGATTTTGCGTTTGGTTGGATGTTTGCACTTGTTATTGGAGACGCGTCTGATAACTAGTCCTGCACTTACTAACGTTGTTTTGAATTTCGATTTCACTATTTTCGACTTTGCTTTTTGGATAATTAGAGTTCTCGTTCGCGACGAGCATTCTTGAGATCCGTAAGTAAAGTTTCACACTTATGAAAATTCTCCTTAAAACGTTTTCGAGATGAACCTCGTTTCATAAAAATTTTCCCTTATAAAAGTTTTCGTATTAA
>JAIUZE010070689.1:0-36771 GCA_022085475.1 Heliosperma pusillum | reverse complement strand
GTAGGGAAGCTGATATGCTAGCTCAGAGGTTACCGTTAACATGGCCATGATACACTCAAACCCTAATCAACACGTAATCATGTGAATCAGTTAACAACCGGTAATCCAAACTCTATCAACCTTAGCCGGCTTGCATCTAACCTTCTAAGATTCATAGAATCATACAAACATGAAAGACCAATACGTCTACAAACAGGCATAAGTTCTTAGGACAGTCAATAGTCGACTTCTGTAACTCGAGGCTATACCACAAGGTAGGAAAACATCCTCGTCCTAGACTGATCAGACCTAGCGACAACAGCTATTCCGTTCCCCGTCCCATGACATAACCGTCTATGAGAAACTCTACTAGGCGACCCCCTAAGCAGAGATGGCTAGTACTTAAGCTGGCTCCAGTCCCAAAACGGATCAGGCAGCCATGCCCCGACTTGGCTATAAACCCACCAAGCCGAGACACAAAAGCTATCAACAAGTGAACATATACTCGTTAAAGACAGTAAAGCCTATCCATGTCATGGTCCAAGATACTCATTTAGAATTAGAATGGTCAAGACGCCATATACTCATAATTCTCTATGGGTACTTAGTAACACGACACATATCATACAATCAAACAGTCACGGGAAAACTTCCTATCATGTGACTAATTACATATAAATCATATTCAAATATCATATCGCCTCATATCTACTAAGGCTAATTCAATAATTAAATAAAACCTTACTTGAAGACAAATCCCTGACCCGAGTCCCGCGACGGGTCATCAGTCAAAACGGGGCTGACTAGATCTTAGTTTGACCAAACCCGTTTGGTCAAACCGGCTAGAAACAGAGTCTTTACCATATAGACTTGAACATAAAAATCATCATATTCATTACATGTTATTTTATTAAAACTTCTAACATGTGAATTATTAAATCTTACTAAAAACCCGCATGACTTAAAGGATATCAAATTAAACTATAATCTCGTATTATAATTTCTAACATGTGAGAAATAATAATTTTATGAAAAACCTTTTAATTAAATATTTTACTTATTAACATTTCTCACTTGCTAAATATTACCAAACACGATAAATTAACACTAAACTAAAAAACCGTCACAAGTCCAACAAGGTGACTCTTGGGCTGATTTGGGCCGGACCTAACATGGGCCTGGACTGGGCCCACGGCTGTTTTGGGCTGATTTGGACTGTTTTGATCGACTTTACTAAAAACCGTTTCTTAATATTTCCCGCATGCTTAACATAATTAAAACCCGTCAAAACAACAACATAACAATCAAGTATCGACACAACTCCCAAAGACCATACCCGGACCAAATCCAGACCGGGCTGGACCGGCCTGAACCGGTCTGACCAGGCCTGAACTGGCCGGTTTAGGCTGGTTTCCAGCCCCCCAATTCGGCCTCCACCAAAACAACAACCCCAATTTATTTCAAAATGATTTTTAATTAAAAACATCCATTTTAACAACCAATCCAACCATCATTCATACAAAAATCATGGTTATAAATAAATCATTCAAATATGTCAAGAACACTAAACATGCCAAAAATTCATACAACATAATAAAAGAACTACTTATCATGTTACTAACTAACAAAAACCATATAACTCATAATACAGAACTAAAACAAAAGATGACCAAAAAACAAAGATTTGGGACATTAATTCGTCGAGAAATTTTTTTTTTTTTAATTGTTACCTAGCTAGCAAAATCAATCTAGCACCAAAATAAGAAGGAAAATAAATAAGAAAACCCGTCTTTAATCTTCTACTAAAATATACGAGTCACCAAACCCGTCTCAAAAATCTTCCCCTATAAGAAATGACAAGAAAAACATTATTAGAATTTAAACTTGATTTTCCATAATTAAATGTTGAAAACGATTTTGCCGGATTTGAAATTAAACTGTACTTGAAGATGGAGAGCGACGAGGAGATTCTAGAAATATAAGTTAGGACGGATTTGAACAAGTAACGAATGTTTTGTGACGATTTTGCTCAAGAACGATGAAGAACGCTCAAGAACATGAAGAACGATTTTGATTATATTAAAGAAAGTGTTAATTAGATCTTAATTTGATTTATTGTAAAATGAAAAGTTGTTAGTGAGTAATGATGGAGTGTGAGCCGTGTACATATAGAAGAAATAATGAGTCGGGTTTTGAAATTGTTGTTACGGAATTGACTCGGGTTTTATTATTATAAAAAGATAATTAATTAGATTATAAGTTAATTAAATCAAATATCTAGATATTATGTTATATTAATAAAAAGAAAGGAAAATATCTAGCTCTATTAGAGGAGAGGAGCCGTGTGGCTTGGTGAGAAATCGGGTCTGTTTTGTAAACGATTTGCGTAATTTTCGTTGACGGATCGATAAAGTTATAAATATCTAAGATATTATTATAGATTAATCAAAATAATGAAAATATCTCAAGTGAGTGGAAAAGGACATGGGCGTGTGACTCATGCCAAAGTCGGGTTTCGGGTTTGTTTCGGGATTTACGATGACTCGGGAATAGTTAAATGATGTTCGGGTTTAAACCGTAAAAAGTATTCTTTAATTCCAAATAAATTCAAAATAATTATATTAATTTTTCATAAATCCAAATAAATCTTAATAAAAATAAATTAAAAATATTATTTTTTTAAATAAAATTTCGGTCTTCGAAATTACAAGGCGAGTCGGAAAAAGTCAACGAAAGTCAAAGTTGACTTAAAAACGGGATTCTCATGGAATCTCCTAGAAATTCCAAATACGAACTCAGAATTTCAAAATTCGACTTGAAACAATAAATTCTATTTTAAAACTTAAGTTTACTGAAAAGTATCCGTAAGATATTTACTAGAAAAATTCGGTACTTTTCGGGTTGTTACACATGAGGTCATTCTCTGGCTACACGACGATGATGGAGGCTTATGAGAGGCTGACGGAGAAGGAGAGGGGTCTCGTCAAGGCAGGAGGCTTCGGAGCTTGGCCCGGGCATGGAGGGCGATCAAGGCGAGGAAGATTTGGGCTTTTCTTAATCGGTATTGGGATACGACTTTGACCTTTCATATGCCTTTAGGAGAGGTC
Source organism: Heliosperma pusillum (assembly GCA_022085475.1). Lineage (NCBI taxonomy): Eukaryota > Viridiplantae > Streptophyta > Magnoliopsida > Caryophyllales > Caryophyllaceae > Heliosperma > Heliosperma pusillum. The sequence goes on along the minus strand of JAIUZE010070689.1, from coordinate 33,685 downwards.
GGGGTCACCTTGGAGGACTACGGCATGATCTAGAGTTTGCCGTGCGGAGAGGAGTGTTTAGAGTGGCCATTGACGGCTATGAGGGTTGACTCGGAGAAGGTGAGCAGTTTGATCGGCTGGAACCTGCCGACAGGGGCAGCTATCCTTCCCGGGTTGGTTCCAAGCTCTTACGTCATGAACTACTTCGCGTGTAGGACTCCGACGAGAGTGAGGATAGGTGGGGAGATGCTACCTCCTCCTCCGTCTACAGCTGAGCAGAGGACTCGACTCTGGCTGTCGTGGTTCTTGTCTTCGATTTATTTCGGAGACAAGGGGGAGAGGTTGTCGACGAAGCTTCTTCCTTTTCTCTCTGACCTGAGTAGCCTAGGTCAGTGGGACTAGGTTACTCCTGGTTTTGCGGTACTCATTTGCTACATGAGGGCCATTTTTAGACCAGAGTTGATGGAGAAAGGGACTTCTCCTGCTACTATTGGTCATGGGCTCTTGTTGGAGGTATGAGCCTTTATTTTTGCATTTATTTATTTCAAGGATCAATAATTCATTTTGCATTTGATTGAAACATCGATATTTCCATATGGTTGTTGAACGATTGCTATCTCCTTTGCAGGCGTGAGTGTATTCCTATTTTCCGGGCTTCGCGCCCAAGAGGACAGAGCCAAAGCCGAGGGCGTACCCACTCGAGAGGGACTGGGTGATGTGTCGTAGGAAGAGCCAGCGTTCTTCTTACGATATCTATCGGAGGGGCGTGAATGACCTGCAGTTGGAGCACGTAAGTACCTTTGAGTCCTTCTTTTCTATCTTTTATTTGGAAATGATCATAGGAATGACCCTTTCGCTTGTAGAACTGATTATTGGAATGACCTCCTTCTTTCTTCATTTTTAGTGGGTTCCCAGACCTTGGAGGATTACTAGGATGCTCCGGATTTTGTAGACGAGGTCTTGCATTCTAGGAGCTCGAGTCGGTTGTTGCTGAGGACGCCCATGGGACCCGGGTGGTACCAGGGCGAGCGTTTGACTTGACAGTGCTCTCGTGACACCTTCACGGTCCCCACCGATCCTCCGTGGTCGATGTTTCGGGAGCTTTATAACACAGAGAGAGAGGCTGAATTAGCCGGTGCGAGTGGGGATGCCCTCCTGCTTCCTGGTGAGGATTATTCTGGGTTCGTTCACCAGAGACTGGCGTAGTGGCCGATAGTGGTTAGCATTGCTTGTTTCTTTTTTTCTTTTCAATTGCTTTGAGAAAATGACGAACGATTGTCAATTAAAGAGCCATTCAACCTTTGCAGGAGATCGAGGTGGCAGGCGTCGAGCCCCCAGCTTTCTCCGATGTGCTTGAGTACACAGATACGGCCGGTTTCACGATGATCTCGGAGCTCCGCGATTTTAGTGAGGTGGTGACCGAAGCTGGCTTAGATGAGTGGCAGCACGTAGTGAGGAGGGTAAGCTTTGGCTATCTTCCTTCTATTTTCCCCGCGTAGGATTGCTTTTGATCAGACCTTTATTTTTATTTGAATGCAGGTGGCACCGTCTTGCCATGTAGCATTGTGGAGGGTGACCAACCGGCTGCCAGCCACGGCCATCAAGGAGCTTTCAGCTGGTCGGGATCGACATGTATGAACCTCTCTCTCCTCTTTATTGTATCTTCATGTCTTTTGAAATGATGTGATTGAAATGAGGCATTTCTTCACAAAGAGACTTGGAGCAGGAGCTGGTAGAGTCTCGGGAGGAGACGGCTCGTTTATTGAGGGCGCTGGAGGCTAGTGATGCTGAGATCGCCGCTCTCGAGGTGACCGTAGCCATGTTTGGTGGCGATGAGGATTAGCTGCTCTCTGCTTTGCTGTTGACTTTGTACTTTTTGACTTGTTTTTGTATATTTTGACTTTGTCTCGGGCGAAAGCTCCCAGCTTTGGATTTTTGGATTTTTTTTTTGGCGAGAGCCCCCAGTTTGATGTACCTGCCTCTTTTGAGTGTTTCTATTGTTGGATATTTTTTGTTCATGCAGGTTAGTCGAAAAAACAGGTTTGGTAGACGACGGTTTCTGCTGTCATGCTGCCGAAAATCACTTAGAACTTACATAATAAAGATCACATAATTTATATGTAGCATATTGGTGGCCTAAACGGGCGCCAAATGAAAATGTAATGTGCAAAAATGCGCAAAAATAACTGACTGGTAGGTAAGGTTTGTTCACAAATGTAGAGAAACATGATATGGGTGCTTTCAATATAGGATCGATCTTGATCCTAAAATTAGTGAAGGTTGTGAGGCCCTTCTTGGATGCTTGTCTTGAATATTAGGACCCGTATTTGCATGTTTTTGCCTTTCCTGGAGGCGATATTTGTCCCTTTCCTGAAGAAATAGCTGCCATTGGGTGGATGGGACCCTGAAGATGCAACAGCTATACCCCTTAGCCCCCAAGCGTATAAGAATAAATTCAGGGATCTTCTTGGATTCGTCAAGGCTGAGGTAGATCTTTATGTGACCTCAAAAGGCGTCCGTATGCACGATGTTGATCGATTCATAAATAGGGAGAACCCTTCTATATAATATGCTGTGAGGCGCGGAGCCTTTGATTTTGCCTTCTGCATTGCTATATCTTGCAAGGTCATGTTGATAAGAAGATGAGATGGGATCCTCTTTTCTTGAACTTGGTGGAACAAATGGAGCTACGCAAGAGCCCAACATGCATTTGTGTAGGAGAGATCATTCTTGGACTGGATAATAAAAAGGCGAATCGAGAATTTACATATTTGGGCAGTCCTATCATCTTGGAGGTAAGAATCTTTTCTTCTCTTTCTGTCTTTTTCTCGTTTTTCGTGTTTTTTTTTTGGTTCTTTTTCTTTAATAGTACAATTATTGAAATCTTTCAAGATGACGAAGGTTAAGGAAATGACAATTGGATAGTGTCAACTAATTTGCCGAGGAAGTATTCTTTAAAGAATAATTTTGTTTTGGATGACGATCGAGCGGTGTGCAAGGCAAATATGTTGTATGACAGTGGATCAACATAAAAGTTATATCAATGTTATATATTTTCCCTAAGCATGTCAAGTCTCGATTGAAATAACACACATATTTGGTTATTAGATATAACTTTTGAGACTTTGATAATGTTTTTGATGAGTGTAGATACCCGTATTCGTCGATACAGGCATTTATACAAATCCCGCCAAACACCCGAAGATGATAGGACAACATATATTGTATATGACCTTGTCATTATTTGAGTTCGATTTACAATATAAAACGAGCGTCGTCGACAATTCATATTTTAAATGAATTTCCGATTCAAAAAGATTCATTTTTAACCCGTTTTAGAAACCGAGTCTTTCTTTATTTTATTGAAAATGAAATAAGCATTTATTTTAACCCGACTTGAAAATGTCGATTTTATTTTACTTGAATGTTATCGTCTCATTTTGGCTTTAAACTGATGTTTAAAACGCTAGTTTGCGACGGTTTTTTTAAGATCATTTTGAAAGCGATTTGAGCCCGATTTTTAATCCGACTTCGACCCAATCTCCACCTTTCCTAGCCCACTCATCAAACCTCACTACAGACCCTTTTAATCCCCATTTTCGAGCCAAGGCAAGCCCATTTTCGACCTCCCAAAACAGCCACAATTCCCCTTACCCACGGTTCATGCTACACCCACAAACCAAGCCCAAAACCTATCCAAATCGACTACCCATCAACCTATACTTGACTACACACCTACCTACCCATACTACCTACCTTACCCATCAAGCAAACCCCCTCACAAACCCTAACCTAACCGAAACAGGCTGCACAAACAGTCCACACACAAACACTCTTCCTCACACTCAAACCCTAATCAAACACCTCTAAACTCTCTATATAAACCCACCACCACCTTCATTAAACAGGGGGAACACTCATACACAATCTACAGAGAAGAAACACACAAAAACCTAAAGAAAAACCCTAACAAAACAACCTAAAATCGTAACCTAAAAAAGAGCAGCCTCCGCTCTGTTTTCATATTACAGCCGCCACTTCAAACCTGGTTTTCTCCCAACTCCTATCATCTTTTGAGACGCGTGATGTTGGTATTGATAACTACTCCGAGTCTAGTTTTCAAAACATCTTACAGATCCAGAAAAGGTCAAGCAACGAAAGATTCTATAAGCGTTTGAAAAACGTTGCGCAAGCCTGCCATTTACAAAAAACAAGTTTCATTGCAATTTTGTCGACGACGGCCCCTCGGTTATTACTTACCATCGATTACGACTCAAGACAAGCGGTCAACGATATATGTAAATTGAGGGTGCAAACACATCTTCTTTCCTTTTTTAACTTCGGTCTTTATTTATCATATCCATCGTTTATTATTATTTATCGTAAATGTTCGTTTGTTTGTCATTAACTTATCGTCTTTGTATTTAATCCATTGAATCGTGTATTATATGCCATGCTACTGTTTTAACCAACCAAACTCATTAGTATATGATATGTCGTCGTTCTAATTAGCGAGTTCGTCAATATAGGTTATATCGATATTGTTAACCTTTGTTGCTTTGTTTTGTGTCAAATAGATTTAAATTTGAATATGTTAATCGAGTATCTCTGTACCTGTGTCGTTTTGAGCCTGTTCCAGAGTCACTCGACCGAGTACAGTGTTACTCGATCGAGTGACTCTGAGACAGATTGTCTTTTGTCTTTGCTTTTTACTTGGAGTCGCTCACATGTCGAGTCTTGTCATGTCTTGATCTGATTCATGTTTTTTATATTCTGTTTTGCTAACCTCTAACGTGCGTTCGTCTTTCTTATGCTATAAGTAAGACACTATCTCCCTTTCTCCTTTGTTTGTTTACTAGAATAGTTAATGAACTCATATGATTTAAAATAACTCTGATGAAGTTTAAAGTTGCATTAAACGACTAGAATGAAATTCATATGGTAGGTTTAAATCGCATGGTTGCATTCATTATGACTCGTTCCAAATAGCCATTCATTATGCTTAGTAGAGACCCTTTTATTACGGGCGGGGTTAGGTGCTTTTTTAGTGAAGTTAAAATTGTCTTCCCAACACGTAACCTCACACGAATCTTTTATCTCTAAATCGGTTTTCTAAATTCCAAAAAAATTTAGCGGCGACTCCTTTCAAATACTAAGGTTTAAAATGTGTTTTTCAAAGACTTTTAAAACTCGTGTTTTTTACCCGTGGAAGCGATTTCCCGTATCCACAATGAGGGTGGATTAAAATCTTAATATAAGTTTAATATTAAGAGGTTGTAAGAGATTGATCATATGTTTTAACATGGTTAATTAAGAGAGTATCTCTTTGGTTGTCCTAAGTTATTATAGAGTAACAACTTGGATGTTGTTGTCTATATGAGGTGAGTATGAATATCTTTAGTCAGTTCCTTGAAATAATACATGGTCATGCGCAATTGAGCGAAAAAATATGGGTACTCGTATGGCTCGATACCATAGTGTATTGGTGTTTGTCTTGTGTATACTCACAGTTAGTTGTGAATTGAGACACGCAAAGTTGTTTGAGGAGACAGTTGTAGAACCACCCATGAAATATGACATAAATATGTCTTGTTTAATCTCATTGTAGTTTGCGCTTGTATTTTATATGAGGCAAGGTTATTGAGATGGATATTAGTGTCAAATTTGATCAAGAGTTGTTCAATAATCTTCTATGTTATATATCGTATTGAATATGTTGATTGATAATTTTGTTTTAAGAAAAATGATCATGGGTCTTATTGCGGTTAATGTGCAATATGTATATGCTCACAAGGATATTAGAGTGATTAATGTTTTATTTATGATGTTTGATCATCAAATATGGATTGTAATTATATTAAAATTGATTATGTTGAGCTATCATGTTTGCTGACTATATTTTAGTTGAGCAACACGTTGAATTTAATGATCGGTAATATATTCATATGAATTTTTGTAGTGTTTTCACTATGCTTGTTTGCTTGTAATTTTACTTGTACTATTTTCATAGGCTTTTATTATATGGTGTTATATAATGTATGAAAATGAGTCATATGGAGTGGGAATGAGTGTATTGGTTCTCTTGAATGTTGTTTTATACTATTAATGTGTATATTGAGCGGTAACATATGAGTATACATGTGTGGCTTGATAGCATGGTGTATTGTTGTAGGGTGGTACTAAGGGCTGGTCAAAGGAACCTTAGGTGGCCTAATTTTCACAGAGGGGATGAACTCACTCATATAGGAAATAAATGCTGAGTTGTCTTAAATTTCACATTGAATATAAATGAAATATGTTGTTATTAATTAATCAATTTTTTGATCGGTTATTTAATAATGTTGTTAGTATACTAACTCTTTTGTTATGATTGTTAACATTTTAATGTTATATGTAAATCATTTAAAGTTTGATTATGTGATTGATTTTACCAAATACTCTCGATAATATTGGGTTGTGATAATCATGGTGAGTTTATTGAGTCATGGTGGTTTAGCCATGTAAGAGGTAAATCAATAGCATTGAATGTACATTTTTGACAAGCCGGTAATAGAGTAGTTATTTGTTGTAAGATTATTGACAGGTTGATCTTTAGCGTAGACCAAAGATGTTTTTCTATCACCGTGTTCTTCTATGAAGGACATGGAGGAGGTAATATGGTCGTTGGTACGAGGATCAAGGGTGAGAATATGATTATTATTCTTTGGTTAATACTCCCAAGGGTCGAATATGACGCTTTAATTTTATCCAAAAGGTAGAGTGGAGTAATGACTAGGGTTTTCACAAGGGCTTGAGTATCGCGGTTTGACAAAGTTGAGTGAGTAGACTAGTATATATAGCTAGGATTCATATTTGGCAAGCAATTAAGCAAGTGTGAAAGTGTATATAGTGAACCTTGATTTATGGTTTATCCTATGTCGGTTTTCCTTCGATATTATGAGGGATAATGTTTGGCAATTTGAATAATATACCAAGGTAGATGGATATTTCTACAAATGGTAGAATGTTGCTGCTTAAGGGAGGCACCATTAGAATATGGATTTCCACGAAGCTAATTTGCATTACAAACTTGACATTGGAGGAGGAATTCATAGTGGTTGCTATAGCCGGTAAAGAAGCTAGGTGGCTTAAGAATTGATCTACGAGTTTCATTTATGAACAAGATTGAGTTCATCCATATTTTGATAAGGATATTACTTTGGCTATGTTTATAGACAAGTGAATAATGGTGACGGCCGCACCAGGACATTATTATAATATGGTATATAAACTATCAAATAGGATGATATTGGTTGTTTTGTGAGATCTCAATTCTAGTTCATCACTTTGCATAAAGAATCAATTAGGGACTTGGTTATAAAGTTGGTTGACGGGATGAGTATAAAAAGTCTTATAAATCTTTGACGATAGGATACCCAATTCCCCTCTTATACAATGTTAGAGGCTGAATTCAATGTGGAAGGCCTATGGTTAAAGATTGAAGCACGCTATTTAATTTATCCCGAAGGTGTGTGCTTAGACTTGCATGTTGTAAGGTTGAAGTTATCTTCTTATTTGATCTTTTGAAAAAGTGTGTTTGCAAGGACACGATGAAAAGAATCAACCTAAGTGTCGATTTAGGTTCAAAGGAGTTTGGGTTTGACTCCTTAAATGTTCATGAATAGATATGGAACACTAGGCTTGTAAATAAGTGTCGATTTAGTAACTTTGGAAGTAAACGTAATTTATATGTGAATTATCTTCATGTATTCAAAATGTGTAGAAGGGTTCAATGCTAAGTCACACCCTAATACTCGAATATTTGGAATGTGTAATTTCACTAAGTGGAAATTCAATCGGGACATTTTCAGACAACCTTGCGTAAGGTTGTTCTGTTTTTTCAATTCTTCGTGTTTACCCAATTTCTCACAATCTAATAGAATTATCGATCTCTCTTACGGCGACGAATACTAGGAAATGACAATGAAGGTTAGCAAATTTGGAGAAGTTTGATATGGGAGGATTCATGATGATGATGATATCATATATTCTTCATCGTTTTTTATACGCCACATTGGTCAGTCAGATAAGTACCATATTGCTTCATGCCACTTTATTTGGCAGTATGCGCATTAGTATATTTTCAATATTTATATGTTGGTGTACTTCTTGACATGCCAATGTTCTATAATCTCAAGAGCAATTAATGGGTGCGGGGTGTATACATCTAACATTTAGGGTTAATATGTTGCATCACATGTTAAATGTATGAATATGTTGATCAAGGTAGTATAATGAATTAGATTAATAGGTATTTGTCATGATGGAGTTGTCATTTGTAATTAATTATCAAGTTTGCATTATGTAAAACACATATGTAGAATACAGATATTTTCAATGGTGTCTTATGATCCCTTCAAGATTCCAGGAGTCATCAATGAATGAAGTCTTTCACTTGCTTACTTTGATTATCATTTGTATGTTGTTGTATCCTTGATCATATGTGATTATAATGTTGCATCAAGTCAATAATGAATATATTCCGTAATTGCAAATCATTTATAATGGTGTGTAGCGGTTTAATAATTGGCGTGCCAATAATTGCATTTCTTTTATGAGTAGTAGTCTCGATACGTACATAGGCGTAGTTGAACAAAGTTGTAGGACTTTGATAAATTCTTTTGGTGATGCTTATTTGATGATGTTTCATCAAGAGTGGCGTGATTTTATTTTGTTCCTGCCGCATGTACGTTGTTTGGGTATGACATTTACTATGCTTATTTCATTGCACACCAGTATGTACGTGGTGTTGAGTGCCGACCTTGAATCAGTGAAAAATCAGGATCAAGTTTAAATACAAGATTTATTTAATCTTGATAAATTTTGGCATGATATTTGTTGCTTTACTCACAAATGATTTCTATAATGGATTCAAGGTTAATGACATATATGTATTCATATTAATGGCCTTGATAATATTATTAGTGTACAGAGACGCATGAACCTTTGGTTATTTATGTTGTCTTCGTTTTCATTTATTGGACTATGGTCATATGGACTAATAAGCAATAAATGGCGTCTCATGTTTGCTATGGCGGTTAGTTGTATGAGATTAAGCATCATACATCTTTAATTGATGTGGTTTATCAATGTGGCATAATTTTGAGGCTGTTGGATTTGACCCATGTATTTTGTATATTGCAATCTATTTGATTGTTTGTTGTATTGTGTTTAATTAATTAACTTTCCTAGATATGATACATGGGAATGTGGTATTAACAGTGCCATTATTGTGAGGGTGCTCGTATGGCTCAGTTGCACAATGTATTGATTTTGGCAATGTCAAGTTTTTGGGATTATAACTTGAGCAACCATAGTTTGTTTAAGGATAGAAGAGTTGGAATTCACTCATGAAAAATGAGTTAATTTTATGTCTAAGTTTCATCTCATTGTTGTTTGACCTTGTGTTTTTTGTAGGGCAAGATAAATAAGATGGACATTAATATCTAACTTTCATAAAAGGTTGTTTATTGATGTAGGATAATATATGTCATGTTAAATATGTTTGTCGACATACTTGTTGTTTATCAATTGATTTGTTGATAATAATCATGATTTTGTAATGCAGTTACATGTATTATCTTTTAACATGGTCATGTTTCAGATGAGTATCATTATGTAATTGATTATTGATAATGAATACATATTCATGATATTATAGTATCTCTTAACTAATATGTTTGTTGTAGTTTATTTTTATATATATTCTGTATTTGTTTTTATTTTCATATGTATTTCATTATAGGTGTTTTATAATGAAAGAAAAAGAGTTCAATGGAGTGAGAATAAATGCATTCTACAAGCTCTCTTGAATGAAATACATGAAAACGTGTGTATTAAGTGGTAATATATGGGTGTAAATATGTGGCTTGATACTTGTTAATATTGTGTATTGATTTAGGGAAGTATATTAAGGGCCGGTATATGGTACCTTAGGTGACTTGATTAAATTCGAGAAGGATTAAAAACTTGAGAATAAAAAGATTGTTTTGATCATTGAATTTTAATTTGATCGGTTATTTTAATAGCGTTCTTGTGAAAACTGTTATGTACATATTGACGGACAAGTTTACGTCAAATGTTAAAGTTTTAAGTTATTCAATGCTTGTCATATTATTTTACATCATAATCTTGTTGATGATGGATGTGGTTGCCATGGTAAGATTATGGAATCTTGGTGGTTTAGCCATGTAGTAGGTGAATATTGGATGCACGAATACTGACAAGTCCAGTGATGGAATAGTCATTTGTTGTAAATTAATACAAGAAACTTTGGCTTAGACCAAAGACAAGTGCTCCTTTCTAAGGTGGTTTTAGTCATCATGTTTTCCTTTGAAAGACAGGGGAAGGTATATATGATCCTTGTTGTTAGGATCAAATGTGACAAGATAAATTATTCTCCGGAAGTACTTCCATGGTGTCGAGTGTGAAACTTATATTAATATGATTAAATAACTCGAGAATCACAAGGTCTAATATTGCTTATGCGATTGAAGAGTTGAGTAAGAATCTAGTAATACTAGTAATCATGTTTGGCAAGCAATTAGACAAGACTGAAGGTGTAAAGTAAACCATGATTTGCGGTTTCTCCAATGTCGGGTTTGATATCTCTTATGCACGAATAGGAATTGACAATAATAAATCACACTGAATCGACTAATGCTTTCCTAATAGAACAAGTCGACCCTATATTAGTGACAGGGTTGTACCGAATTTCCTATTGAGATAAGACGGTGTCCTCTGAATTTGGCATAAAAAACAGAGATGTAATTCAGAAGTTTTTTATGTGTAGTTTGTTATATCGTTCAATGATGCAGAAGATGAGATTGTTTTCATGTGTATTTTCAACATCTTCAATCCATGTCTATATATATATATAGAAATGAAAAAGAAACAGGGGTATGTATTTGTGAAGATTTACACCTCTTCAGAAAAACCAACTTATTTAATTTCTGTTGCGGAAATTAAAACCCGTCAAAGCTTAACCCCATCATAGTTATTGGAATGAAAACTATACCGTAACTCTTTAAATACTTCTGTAAGCGTACACTCCGTACTTCCCAAACTCACATTATATTATTAGGAAATTACCCATCTATGAACAAAACTTAAATACGCTAAAATAAACCGGTAATTACAATTAAATTACCAACATTCCACCCCCATTTAAGCGTAATTCAAGATTTTAAAACAACTAACAAACATACCATTTTATGCATAAATGAAAATGTCATGAAGATTGAATTTCCACTTAGTGAAATTACACATTCCACATATTCGAGTATTATGGTGTGACTTAGCATTGAACCCTTCTACACATTTTGAATACATGAAGATAACTCACACATAAATTACGTTTACTTCCAAAGTTACTAAACCGACACTTATTTACAAGCATGTGTCCCATATCTATTCATGAACATTTGAGGAGTTAAACCCCAACTCCTTTGAAGCGGATGTACTTCATATTCATATAGGTTGATTCTTTTCATCGTGTCCTTGCAAACACACTTTTTCAAAAGATCAATTAAGAAGATAACTTCAACCTTACAACATGCAAGTCTAAGCACACACCTTCGGGATAAATTAAATAGCGTGCTTCAATCTTTAACCATAGACCTTCCACATTGAATACAGCCTCTAACATTGTATTTGAGGGAAATTGGGTATCCTATCGTCAAAGATTTATAAGAATTTTTATATTCATCCCGTCAACCGACTTTATAACCAAGTCCTTAATTGATCCTTTATGTAAAGCAATCAACTAGAAATGAAATCTCACAAAACAACCAATATCATTCCTTTTTGATAGTTTATATACCATGTTTTAAATAACGTCTTGGTGCAGCCGTCACCATCCATTCACTTGACCATAAACTTAGCCAAAGTAACATCCCTATCAAATTATGGGTGAACTCGGTCTTAATCATAAATGAAACTCGTAAATTAATTTCTTTAGCCACTTAGCTATATCTAACACCACGAATTCTTAATCCAATGTCAATTTTGTAATGCAAAATTAGCTTCTCTGAATATCATATATTAATGGTGTTTCCCCCACGCAATAATACACTACCACTTGTAGAGAAAAAAACCATCTACCAAGGTAATACCAACATTTGCATACAACCATTCTTCTAAAATAGAAGAAATACAGTCAAACAATTCAACCCTATATTAGTGCCAGGGTTGTACCAACCTTACACACTATATTATATCTGTGTCCACAAGAGATAGTACCAAAATGACGTATACTCGTAGGGTAAGTAGTGTGTGTTGACCTATTTTATCTCAACATTATAGTCCGAAGAGTTTCTCTTGATTATGATGGACTAAAGATAGAATTTACAGAAATTTATCGACCAAGAATTCTAAAGATAGAATTAGCCAAGAGGTTGGCTTATCAATTTACAGATAATTGAGTATTGGGATCATTTATATAATTCTTGAGGGAGGTCAATTGTATAAATGCTCGAGTCTTTGCATTAGAACAAATTTTGCACTAGACTTAAATACAAATCGATGAGTATGCTTATTATGTTTTTTTTCGTCTTTTTTCAGTGTAGAACTCGTTTACATTGATAATACTGCATATAACAAATGGCTGGAAATACTGATATCCCTATGCCAAGTGCCACGCTCGCTTGTGAATCCTTGCTTAAAGCTTTTATGGACCACATGAATCAGTCCACGCGACTGAAGAATGACGGGTCCAACTTTGCGAACTGGGAGGCGGCATTACGGAATGCTGCCATTGCTGACGGTAAGCTCAAGTACTTGACTGAGCCAATACCGCCAAACCCAGGCCCCAATGCGAAAGCTAACGAGACACTTGAATATAGTGACTTCGTTATGGAAGCGGGTGCGATAAAGAACGTACTCATCTTTGCAATGGAAAGCAATTTGCAAAGACGCTTCATTGCCCAAGGTGCAAACAAGATTTTTACCACGCTCACTAACGAATTCTCAAAAGCACCGAGGATCGTTACTTATGAGCATACATGTCGCTTCTTTGAGGCGAAACTCCAGAAGGGCCAACCGGTTAGCCCACACATTCTTGATATGATTGAGAATGTCGAGAAACTGGAGGCACTTGATTGCAAAATCAGTGAGAGCATAGTCATTGACCGTGTGCTTCATTCACTTCATGATGGTTTTGCCCTTTTCAGGACAAATTACTATATGAATGATATGAAGAAAATTCTTCATCAGCTACACTCACTTCTCGTACAGACCGAGAATGATATGAAATTGAGTGGGAGCATGAAGCAAGATGTTCTCATGATTTCCAACAAGGGCAAGGCTAAGGGCAAGGCTCATGGCGACCTAGCTGTAGGAAAGGCAAAGTTTAAAAAGTCAGGAAACGGCAAGAGTGGGCCTGGTGAGACCAGTGGCTCACAAGGCAAGGCAAAGAGCAAGGACAGTAACATGGAATGCCACCATTGCCACAAGACTGGGCATTGGAGGAGGAATTGTCCCGTGTACCGTGAGGACATAAAAGTAGGCCGTGTCACTCTTGTTGGTATGTCATCTTTTATTCATATGATTGAGATTAACCATGCAAGTTTCGGAACTTTGTGGTTCTCATCTGTGTAATCATTTGCAGGGCCTAAGAAACATCAAACCTCTTGCAAAGGGTGATGTGGACCTGCGAGTGGGGAATGGAGCAAGAGTTGCTGCTGTTTCAGTGGGAACATATGTAATCCAACTCCCGAGTGGTTTTGAGTTATATTTATATAACTGTTGCTATGTACCCAGTTTTTCTAAGAACATTATTTCTGTTTCCGTACTTGATAAAGACGGTTTTTCATTTTCAATAAAAGACAATAGCTGTATTTTCTCTTTTAATGGATTGATTTATGGCAAAGCAGTTTCCATGAATGGAATTTATATCGTAGATCAAACCACAGACATATTGCATGTGAATAATAAGAAATTAAAGGTTGGTGACAAAGATCAAAGTTATCTATGGCACTGCAGTATGGGACACATAAATGAGAAACGTGTAAAGAAGCTCATTGACAATTGGACTATCTCCCCATTTGATTACGAATCATTTGGCACGTGTGAATCATGTCTTATCGGTAAAATGACTCGAATTTCCTTCAAAGGTGTTGGACTGCGCTTTAGTGACCTATTAGGACTCATACATACTGATGTATGTGGACCCATATCAATAAACGCAAGAGACGGCTATAGATATTTTATCACTTTCACGGGTGATTTGAGTAGATACGGATATGTCTACTTAATGAAGCATAGAAGTGAGTCCTTTGAAAAGTTCAAGGAATACCAGAATAAGGTTGAAAACCAACTGGGAAGAAAGATTAAAGCAATTCGTTCACATTGTGGTGGCGAATATCTTTCAAATGAGTTTGATCAACACCTTAAAGACTGTGGTGTAATATTACAGTTAACTTCACCTGGAACACCTCAATTAAATGGTGTGTCCGAACAGAGAAATCGAACATTACTTAGTATGGTTCGATCCATGATGAGTCACACGGTAATACCTGATTCATTATGGGGTTATGCTATTTTGTCAGCTGCTCTTATACTTAACCGAAGTCCGTCTAAAGCTGTAGACAAGACTCCATATGAGTTATGGAAGGGAACAGTTCCTAACTTGTCCTTTATTCGGGTTTGGGGCTGCGAGGCTTATGTTAAGTGGAGACACGAGGATAAGCACGGACGGCGATCGGTCAAGACATACTTTATTGGTTATCCAAAAAGGAATGTTTGGTCATTACTTCTATTCGCCTACCGAACAACGTGTTTTTGTTGCGGCTAGTGCGAAGTTCTTAGAGAAAGAGTTTATCGAGAATAAGTCAAGTAATAGAACCTTCCATCTGTCGGAGATTCAAGAACCAACATTCGAGCAACCAATGGAGGAAGAGGTTCCTTCAACTTCTGCTACGGTTAACATCCCTATGAAACCTAGGAGGTCGGGTAGAGTCTCCATTCCTCCAGACAGATACATTGGTATAATCGAGGAGAATGAGAGAGATGATGTTTTACTCCTAGAGAGTAGCGAACCCGCTACCTATAAAGGTGCCATGACCTATTCCGACTCTAAGCTATGGCTTGAAGCCATGCAATCCGAGATGGACTCCATGTATGAGAATGACGTATGGGATCTTGTTGATTTGCCTGATAAGGTACGGCCTCTTCAGTGCAAATGGCTTTATAAGATAAAGCATTCCGTAGAAGGACAACCAGACACCTATAAGGCACTAGTAGTGGCAAAAGGTTTCACTCAAGTGCAAGGATTGCATTATGATGAAATTTTTCCACCCATAGTTATGTTGCGTTCCATTCGGATAATCTTAGCAATTGCCGCTTTTCATGACTATGAAATTTGGCAGATGGATGTGAAAACCGCCTTCTTAAACGGTTATTTGGAGGAGGAATTGTACATGGTACAACCCGAAGGTTTCATTGATCCTAAAAATCCTAAGAAATTATGCAAGCTTAAGCGTTCCATTTATGGACTTAAGCAAGCTTCTCGGAATTGGAATCATCGTTTCGACCAGGTTTGTATGTCATGTCAGTAAAGGTATGGTTAAAGAACCATTTACAGATGAAAGATCTGGGAGAGGCACAACGCATATTGGGGATCCGTATCTATAGAGATAGATCACGACGGATGTTATCACTCAGTCAGGAGTCTTATATAGATAAGATTCTTGAGAGGTTCAGCATGACCAACTCCAAGAAGGAGAACCTTCCAATTATTTCTGGGATGCATTTGAGTAAAGCTCAGGCACTCAAGACATCGGAAGAGGTCGAGCGCATGAGTCGTGTTCCTTATGCATCAACTATAGGATCGATCATGTATGTCATGATATGCACATGTCCGGACGTGGCATATGCATTGAGTATGACGAGTAGGTACCAAGGCAATCCAGGTGAAACACACTGGATGACTGTCAAAAACATCCTTAAGTACTTACGAAGGACTAAGGATTGGGTATTGACTTATGAAGGAGACACTGAGTTATGCGCAATCGGTTACGCAGATGCTAGCTTCCAAACAGATCGAGATGACTCGAAATCTCAGTCTGGATTCATCTTTACTCTTAATGGCGTTGCGGTCAGTTGGAAAAGCTCCAAACAGAGTGTTATAGCAGATTCTACAACTGAGTCCGAGTACTATGCCGCTTCAGAAGCTGCAAAGGAAGCTATATGGATGCGTCAGTTCTTACAAGGACTAACCGTAGTTCCTAGTTCGAATGACCCTATCACCATCTATTGTGATAATATAGGTGCCATCTTACAGGCTAAGAAGCCTAAGTCCAGCAACAAGTCTAGACATGTACTTCGGAAGGCTCACATGATCCGAGATTACGTGGAGCAAAAGGAGATAGTGATTGACAAGATTGCTTCGGATGACAACATCGCGGACCCTCTCACTAAACCGTTAAAATATGATAAGCATGAAGGGCACGTTATTTCCATGGGAATTAAACGTGTTCCTGAATTGTAGTAGCTGTTTTATGTGAATTAGATAAATGTATCTTTTCATGCAATATTTATAACATCATCGTATTGTTTCATATTTTGTTTTTCATGTGGATTGTACGACAACATTGAACGCCTCAAAGTGAACTGAATTACATTATAATTGTTTTGGTCCGTAATCGCCTACATGAGCTGATAACTCTGGCAATTATACTGTGAAGTTGATTGATGGTGGGTTCAACGGGTCATAAGTCAAACGGTTGACTGATCGATCACAGATACGAGTTATAAAGATACCTCGTAGGACATCGTGACAACGTTATGGAGTCCTAAATGTTTCAGAACATTCGGTGCCAGGTCGTATATAGGACGTTCATAGTGTTCCTAAGAGTCGATTCTTTTGACTATCGACTGTCTCTTGAGATTAAGGCAGTTTTTGGGTGACTTTGGTTTCTTTCTCATGGTCGACCGTAACAGGAGGCTAAGTAGATTTTTACTGGGTAATTTCATACTGTGCTTGTATCTGCAGGATTCGAGTTGAGGAAAATATCCAACCTTTATCAGGTTTTGTTATTTCTCAGGGCCACTCGAGGAGTTGTAACTGAAATGCATGGCCATGCTGGAATAATGATTCGTTTATCAGTTACGTTACTCTCTAGTCGGGAAAACCGCTCTTAATACTGATCGCTTGTAAAATGCGACATTTGTAAATACGGACTTTGCAAATTATTTTACATTGAGTGGTAGAAATTTATGGATATGAGAATCGGGTTATCGCACATATACTTGTAAGGACAAGTGGGAGATTGTTGGAGCTAGTGTCCTCCACAGTTAGTGTGATAACATGAATAAATCTCTTACAGGTTCACAGGGTATACTTTGTATTCTTATCAGTTGATTAACGTTTATCGATAACGGTTGGCTTGCTAGGAGTTTGACGTTATTGTCATTTTAATGGCGGTGATCAACTGGTCCCTAAACGTTACACCTAAAGGATGTGTCTGAGAGATGTGATTACATGAATAATATAATCATATTGATGCCTTATTATATGACTAAAAGGTTTGTCGATGTATATGACTAAAAGGTTAGTCAATGTAATGATGATACGATTATTTAATAACGATTAAATAATATTTGCTGAGACGAATTAAATGTAATTCGTAATTGAATATAAACCGTTATATTTAATCAATGTATATAATATAAGCTTAAACGAATTAAAATGTTAATTCGTAATTAAACATAATATGCTATATTTAATTAGAAAATTATAAATATACGGATATTTATAGTTGACGTATATATTATATTACATGCTAATATAACCGAAAAAGGAAAGAAAAAAATAGTCTTTTCACCTCTTAATTTTTCGGTTAATAGGAGATAAAAATAAGGGAAAAAGATCTCCTATTATTCTCTTATCGTAACTAGGTCAAAACCCTAATTACAAGAGTAGTAAAAAGACGAGAGACTCCTCCTTCTACCACCCTAGTGGAACGACCGAATAGAGCGTGAAGAAACAAGATTTTTCTCTTGAATTCTCTCTATCATTCATCATCACACAAAAAGAAAAATTAGCAGTAACTTTTCTCTAAAATTCTAGCACAAGCAAGGCATATCTTGGAGCATCTTGGGTGAAACAATTAGGAGAATATCCACTACAAGAAATCTTGTTTCAGGCGACTGTATTAAGGCGACTGATACTTCTAGTCGCTAATTTAGCGACTGAAACTATATTCGGGCGACCGAAAGTAGTCGCCAAATTGGCGACTGAAACAATAATGCAAGATTATATAAAAAAAACTCGGGCGACTGAAATCAGTCGCCAAATTGGCGACTGATAAGCCATTTGGCGACTGATTTCAGTCGCCAAATTGGCAACTACCCCAATTCAGTGGCCAATTTGTGTATTATTCCAGAACAAACAAACTCATCCGCACACTTTGCTTTCATCCTTCTTCAAACTCGAAAAACCCGAAAAACCCCAATACAAAATCGCCACCACCACTACTCCACTCCCTTAACCACCACTCCGACCACCACTCCGACACTAGCTCCACCGGATCTTTGTGCTCTCCTTCTTCTTCTGTTGCTTTGTTTCTTCTAATTGGTGAAGGTATATTTGTTCTAATTTCAATCCTTCAATTAATTTAGTTTGTTTGTTTAATTTGTGATTCCTACTTGTATTTAGTTGATTTTATATGTTTATATAAACATTTGTGATGATTATTGGTTTAGATGTTAAGTGTTTGTTGTAAATTGAATCCTTAGATTAATTGGGGGGTTTTGTTTAGTGGTAGTGTTGTTGATATTATTAGTGTTGTTAGTATTAATTTTGTTGGTATTGTTAATTTTGATTTTGGTTAGTGTTGTTAGTAATGGGGTTTTGATAATTTTCATGATTTGGGTTAGTGTTGGTAGTGTAGGGGTTTTGGTTAGTGTTTTTTGATTAGTTTTAGTATGTTAATAATATTAGTGTTATTAGTATTATTTTGTTAGTATTAATGATTTTGATTTGTGTTAGTGTATTTCGTATTAAGGTTTTGATAAATATGATTGTTTGTGTTAGTGTTGTTAGTATTTGGGGTTTTGATTAGTGTTAGTATTTTTTGTACTTGTTGTGTTGGTTAATGTTTAGATTAAAATGAAGAGATTGGAGCGTACATGGATGTACGAAGATCGACTTGATAAGAAAAGACGTCCTACCGCTAGATTTATAAAGGGGGTTGCCGAGTTTATTGAATTTGCTAGACAACAAGACGAGTATGATTTAGTAGCACTGAAACTTAGGTGTCCTTGTATTAAATGCAAAAACATGAAATATCTACATGACATTGAGGTTCAAGAACATCTTTATACAAACGGGTTTTGTCCAAACTACTACAATTGGATTTCTCATGGAGAATCATTTTTTTCACTTCCCGAACAATCTCAAATCCACAAAATGAGAACCCATATAGAGATATGGTAGTTGATGCATTTGAGTCTAATATTTTCAATAATGATCATATACCAATGAGTGAAGAAGAACCACACCCACAAGCAAAAGCCTTTTTTGATATGTTAAAGGCGAGTGAAAAACCATTATATGAAGGGAGCAAAATGTCATTGTTAGAAGCCGCCTCTAGGATAGTAACTTTGAAATGTGAGTACAATTTGCCATTTACTTGTGTTGATGGCATTGCTTCTTTGATTGAGGATGTTATCCCCGGATAATAATGTCATGACCCGATCATTCTACAATACCAAAAAAGTAGTGAAAGGTCTACAACTTCCGCATTACAAGATTGATGCATGTCCCGATGGATGTATGCTCTTTTGGAAGGATGATGCTTTGCTTGACAAGTGTAGTAAATGTGAAAAGGCTAGATATAAGACAATTGAGGGAAGTATTGTCTTGAAGGGTAAAAAGGGAAAGAATGAAAAAAAGAGAGGTGAAAAGAGTAAGAAACCAATACCCGAAAATCCCGTAACTTACTTTCCTCTAGCTCCTAGACTTCAAAGAATGTTTGCTACCAAAAACATTGCCGAGCAAATGAGATGGCACAAGGAAAATCCCCGTACTCCGGGAAAGATGTGTCATCCGAGTGATGGAGAGGAATGGAAGCGGTTTGATATGCTTTACCCCGACTTTGCTGAGGAACCCCGTAATGTGCGACTTGGCCTTTGTACGGATGGTTTTGCTCCATTTGGCCAGTTTGGTAGAAAGTACTCTTCTTGGCCCGTAATGGTCACTCCATACAACTTACCACCTTGGTTATGTATGAAAAAACAATTCATCTTCTTGTCACTAATTATTCCTGGTCCTGATAATCCAAAAATCGCCTTAGATGTTTATTTGCAACCTTTGGTGGAAGAATTGAAACAATTGTGGGAAGTAGGTGTGCAAACATATGATGTGTCTTTAAAGCAAAATTTTCAACTAAGAGCTTCATTGTTGTGGACCATTAATGATTTTCCCGCCTACGGTATGCTATCTGGATGGTCTACCGCGGGAAAAAAGGCATGTCCTTGTTGCATGTACCAAAGCAAAGCATTTTCGCTACCTTGTTCCAAAAAAGTGAGTTGGTTTGATTGTCATAGACAATTCTTACCGGAGGGGCATGCCTTTAGGAGCAACAAAAAAGCTTTCAGAAAAGGTAAAGTGGAGCGCAATCATGCTGTAGATCGACTTCCGGGGGATAAGGTGTGGGATATGGTTTGTGATTTGTCACGTACTATTGATTGTACTAAAGCAGAGACGGAGGTGCTGAAGAAGAAGAAAATTGGTTGGTTTAAAAGAAGCATTTTTTGGGATCTTCCTTATTGGAAGACGATGTTAATTAGGCACAATTTGGATGTAATGCATATAGAAAAGAACTTCTTTGAGCAACTGATTCACACGA
Source organism: Heliosperma pusillum (assembly GCA_022085475.1). Taxonomy (NCBI): domain Eukaryota; kingdom Viridiplantae; phylum Streptophyta; class Magnoliopsida; order Caryophyllales; family Caryophyllaceae; genus Heliosperma; species Heliosperma pusillum. Next base: position 12,818 of record JAIUZE010070689.1, on the reverse strand, counting down.
TTATGGATGTAAAGGGAAAGACTTGTGATACTGTTAAATCACGAGAAGATTTGAAGACAATTTGTCATCGTCCCAATCTTCACATTCGTAGCGATGAGTCTAAGCCAAAATCAATTTTTACACTTGACAAAGCTCAAAGGAAGGTATTATGTGAGTGGTTAAGAAAGTTAAAATTTCCTGACGGATATGCATCCGATTTTAGTCGATGTGTTGATATGAAGGAGCTAAAGTTGCAAGGCTTGAAAAGTCATGATTGTCATATCTTCATGGAACGATTATTACCTGTATCTTTGAGACATCTCCTCCCCACTCCTGTGTGGAATGCAATTGTTGAGATAAGTCAATTTTTTCGAGATTTATGTTCGTCTTCAATATGTGTTGATGACATGATTCGTCTTGAGGAGCAAATACCAGAGATATTGTGTAAGTTTGAGTTGATATTTCCTCCATCATTTTTTAATTCCATGGAGCATGTACCGATACATTTGCCTTAAGAAGCCAAAGTTGGAGGCCCCGTCCAATATAGGTGGATGTATCCATTTGAAAGGTAAGATCACTAAGTAGAAATTAAATTATAATTATTATCGTACTATCTCTTTAATTGATTTAATATTTATATAGTAGTCTTATATAACAATTATTAATCCCATCAATTATTAAATAGGTTTCTTAATCACGTGAAGAAGAAAATTGGTAACAAAGCTCGGGTTGAAGGTTCAATATGCAATGCGTATTTAACGGAAGAGATTGAAAATTTTTGCTCTCTATACTTTGAAAAACATATTGAAACCAAAGCAAAAAATGTGACACCCTCAAATTTGCGGAAAGAAAAAAAAATTATTTAAATACATAAAAGAAATAAGATAGTACAAAACGAAGGTGTCATAAAATAAAAAGGTCATTATAAAACGTAAATAATATTCTACAAAAGAAATATACAAGACGGGAGACATATCTCCCGTATAAATACGGAAATAAAAGTGTGTACAATAATATACAAACTATGAACCGAATATAGGTCCAAGGTAAATACTTCGCTCGCTAGCTCGTCCATGTACCCCAAATATGCAACACCACCTGTTCGACCGCATTAAATATAAACACGGAAGCCACAGTCAGTGGGGAGTAACTCCGAGTTCTCCCAGCCACGAAATGTCGAGTTTAATGAAACATGAAAACATAAAAGCAATGTATATATAAAATACAAAACCTTAACATATATGATATGCTTTTCATGTTATGAAACAGTTAACTAACATATAACCTATCATATGAAAGCTATCATGTGAATTCGATAATAAAATATAACTCGAGGTAGGGAAGCTGGTATGCTGGCTCAGCGGTTACCAATGTAACATGGCCCTGATACACTCAAACCCTAATCAACACGTAATCATGTGAATCAGTTAACAATCGTAATCCAAACTCTATCAATCCTAGCCGCTTGCATCTCACCTTCTAGAACTCATAGAATCATACCAACATGAAAGACCAATACTTCTACAAACAGGCATAAGTTCTTAGTCCAGTCAATAGTCGACTTCTGTAACTCGAGGCTATACCACAAGGTAGGAAAACATCCTAGTCCTAGACTGATCAGACCTAGCGACAACAGCTATTCCATTCCCCGTCCCATGACATAACCGTCTATGAGAAACTCTACTAGGCGACCCCCTAAGCAGAGATGGCTAGTACTTAAGCTGCTCCAGTCCCAAAACGGATCAGGCAGCCATGCCCCGACTTGGATATAAACCCACCAAGCCGAGACACAAAAGCTATCAAGCAGTGAACTCCATATGCTCGTTAAAGATAGTACGGACCTATCAATGTCATGGTCCAAGCTACTCATTTAGAATTAGAATGGTCAAGACGCCATATACTCATAATTCTCTATGGGTACTTAGTCAACACGACACCAACCATATAAACAAACAGTCACGGGAATACATCCTATCATGTGACTAATTGCATATAAATATAATCAAATATCATATCGCCTCATATCTACTAAGGCTAATTCAGTAATTAAATACAACCTTACTGGAAGACAAATCCCCGACCCGAGTCCCGCGACGGGTCATCAGTCAAATCGGGGCTGACTAGATCTTAGTTTGTCCAAACCCGTTGGATCAAACCGGCTAGAAACAGAGTCTTTATCACATAGACATAAATTCAACATATTCATTACATGTTATTTTAATAAAACTTCTAACATGTGAATTATTAAATCTTACGTAAACCCCCGATTGACTTAAAGGATATTAAATTAAACTACGATCTCGTCTTATAATTTCTAACATGTGAGAAATAATAATTTAGTGAAAAACCTTTTAATTAAATATTTTACTTATTAATATTTCTCGCTTGCTAATTATTACAAAACGCGATAAAAATGACGATAACTCAAAAACCGTCACAAGTCCCAAAGTGGGACCCACGGGCTGAGTTGGGCCGGACCCCACATGGGCCTGGATGGGCCCACGGGCCTGTTTTGGCTAAAATGGCTGATTTTTCTACTTTTACTAAAACCGCTTTCTTAATATTTCCCGCATGCTTTAACATATTTAAAACCCGTCAAAACAACAATTAAACAATCAAACATCGACACAACCCAAAGACCAAAACCCGGACCCACCATGGACCAACCCAGACCGGGTCTGAACCGGCCTGGACCGGTCTGGTTTGGTCCGGTTCTCACCCCCCTCCACGGTTCAATCATCAACCACACCAAATCAATTCCAAACTTGTTTTTAATTAACAAACAACCATTTTAACAATCATCCATACTAAATCATAACTTATTAAAATCATCCAAATTTATCAAGAACACTAAACTTGTTAAAATTTCCTACACAACATAAAAATCATAACTTATGAAAATTCATCAAAATTCATCAAGAACATTAAAGATATTATAAATTCATACAAAATCATAAAAATCATAACTTATGGAAAATCATCAAAATTTACCAAGAACACTAAACATTTTATAAATTCATACATAATCATAAAAATCATAACTTATGGAAAATCATCAAAATTTACCAAGAACACTAAACATATTAAAATTTCCAATACAACATACAAATCATAACTTAATAAAAATCATCAAAATTCATACAACATGATAAAAACAACTTCTTATCATATTACTACTAAAAATCCACAAATCATAAAAACATGAACCAAAACAAAGGTGAACCAAAATCAAAAGAAACAAAACTAAAGGCTATGTTACTAACTAAAATCATAAAAACCATAACATGAACCATAACTAAAGACTATGTGACATTAATTCGTCGAGTAAAACGGAATCGTTACCTTAGCTAGCAAACCACTTAGCACAAAAATAATAATAAGAAGTATATAATAAGAAAACCCTCCTACTAATCTTCACCCAAAATATACGAGTCTCCAAACTCGTCTTCAAAATCTTCCCCTATAAGAAATAACAAGAAAACATTATTAGAACTAAAAATATGAATTTCCATAATTAAAGTGTTGAAAACGATTTTACCGGAATTGAAATAAAACCGTACGTGAAGATGGGGAGCGAAGAGGAGATCCTAGAAATATAAATTAGGACGGATTTAATTAAGAAATGAAGGATTTATGAATGTTTTGCTCAAGAACGATGAAGAACAAAAGATGAACGACGAAGAACACGAAGAACGATTAAAGAAAGTGATGTTTTGATCTTAATTTGATTTGTTGTTCAATGAAAAGTTGTTTGTGAGTAGTGATGGTGGTTTGAGCCGTGTACATATAGACAAATAAGGATGTCGAGTTTTGAAATTGTTGTTACGTAATTGACTCGCGTTTAATAATTATTTTACGGTAAACGATTTAATATAATTAACGATAAAGTTAATTACACCAAATATCAAGATATTATGATATTGTAATGAAAAGTAATCAAAATATCAAGGCCTAAGAGAGGACTAAAGTAGACGTGTGAAATGGTGACTTCCGGTCTGATTTCGAGCGTTTTGCGTAATTTTCGTTAATTGATCGATAAAGTAAATAGTTATCTAGATATTATGATATATTAATCAAAAGTAATGAAAATATCAAGGTCTATTAGTGGGTAGGAGAGCCGTGTGGAACAAGGTGATATCGGGTCTGATTTTTCTCGATTTGCGTAATCTCCGTTGACGGATCGATAAAGTAACAAATATCTAAGATATTTGTATTAGTTTATTCAAAACAATTAAAATATCTTATGGTGAGTGGAAAACGATGACACGCGCGTGCGACTCATGCCAAAGTCGAGTTTCGAGTTTGTTACGGGATTTTCGACGAGTCGGGAATAGTTAAATGACGTTCGGTTTAAAACCGTAAAAGTTATTCTTTAAATTCCGAATAAATTCAAAATAATTATATTAAATTATGATAAATCTTAATAAATCTAAATAAAAATAAATCAAAAATATTATTTTTTTAAATAAAATTTCGGTCTTCAAACTTGCAAGGCGAGTCGGGAAAAGTCAACGGAAGTCAAAGTTGACTGAAAAGTCGAGAAAAGTCGAAGATGACTTAAAAGTCAAGAAAAGTTTAGAACGACTTAAAAGTCAAGAAAAAGTCAATGACGACTTTAAAAAGTCAAGGAAAAGTCAAAGACGACTTAAAAGTCAAGAAAAGTCAAAGATGACTAAAAACGGTCTTTTCATGAAATCTCTCAGAAATTCCAAATACGAACGCGGAATTTCAAAATAAGACTCGGAACAAAAATTTCTATTTTAAAAACTTAAGTTCTACTGAAAAGTGTTAGTAAATATTTTACTAGAAAAATTGGGCACTTTTCGGGTTGTTACAATCACCCCTCCTTTTAAAAAGTTTCGTCCTCGAAACTTAGAAGAAGGAACGTAACATATATGTAGGTCTATTTCAAAACTGTTAAAAATATAATTGTAATAAAATATAAAATCTTATCTACGGAACGGCAGGTTCTCGTCAGCATCAAGAATATCGATAGAAGGACGGAATCTTCGAACGGTTAAATCGAATAGAAAGAGGAAAGAAAGAAGGAAATTTACCTCAAGCAAAGAGCTCGGGATATTTAGCTAACATTTTAGCTTCGGGTTCCCAAGTTTCTGATTCGACGTTTCCGCAACGCCAAAGGATACGAACTAAAGGCACCACCTTGTTGCGGAGTTGTTTGTTAGCCCTTTCAAGTATACGAATCGGCCTTTCTTCCAAAGCCAAATTAGGTTCCAAGTCCAACACTTCTTCTTGAATAATATGACTCGGATCACTGATATACTTCTTCAACTGAGAAACATGGAACACATCATGAACTTTGCTCAAGTTCGGAGGTAATTCCAAACGATAAGCAACAGGACCAACTCTTTTAAGCACTCGAAACGGTCCAATATATTTAGGACTCAACTTCCCTTTCACTCCAAACCGTTTCACTCCTTTCATTGGTGATACTTTAAGGAATACACGGTCATCAACATCAAATTCAAGCGGTCGTCGACGAACATCGGCATAGGATTTCTGTCTATCTTGAGCGGCTTTCATTCGTTCACGAATGACTTGAACTTGATCGATCGTTTCAGTAACAATGTCGGGAACTCAACATATGATCATCTTGTACTTGATCCCAACAAACAGGACTAACGGCATTTCCTACCGTATAGGCCTCATATGGTGACATCTTGATGATGCATGATAACTGTTGTTATAAGAACATTCCACCAAAGGCAAACACTTCTCCCAAGATGTATGAAAGTCTAAAGCACAAGCCCGAAGAAGATCTTCCAAAGTCTGAATCGTCCTCTCGGTCTGACCATCAGTAGCGGCATGGAAAGCTGTGCTCATTAACAATTTACTACCCATTGCTTCTTGTAAAGCCGTCCAGAAACGGGAACAGAATCTCGGATCACGATCTGAAACTATATCTTTAGGCACTCCATGGTAGCGTACTATCTCTCTCACATAAGCACTAGCCAATACATCTATCTTCCAAGTTTCTTTGATAGGCACGAATCGGGCACACTTGGTTAGACGGTCTACAATAACCCAGATAGCATTCTTTCCACTAGACGTAGTAGGTAAAGCCATCACGAAGTCCATAGAAATAGACTCCCATTTCCACAGAGGAATATCCAAAGGTTGCAGTAAACCTCCGGGTCTTTGATGTTCAATCTTCACCCTTTGACAAGTAAGACATCTACTAACATACTCCTTCACTTCAATCTTCATCCTAGGCCACCAAAATTGTGGTCTCAAATCTTTATACATTTTGTCGCCACCCGGATGAATAGAATAAGGAGAAAGGTGAGCTTCATCAAGTATTCTCTTCCTCAACTCGGCACTTCTCGGAACATACATTCGACCATGGTAACGAAGGTAGCCATCATTATCTACCATACAATCCTTAGCTTGCCCAAGTAGTATTTTTGATCGAATGGCGATAAAAGTAGCATCCTCCGGTAAACAAGTACGAATCTCTCGATAAAAGTCAGGTTCCGCGGTCAAAGCGCCAAGATAATCAAATCCTTTCCCCACGAACTGTATCTGAAGCTTCTGAAATTCCGTTACTAGTTCATCGGGTAAAGTACCAAGAGCATTCAATGAATGACTAGTCTTTCTACTCAAAGCATCTGCCACAACATTTGCTTTTCCCTCGTGATAAATCAACTCAGCATCATAATCATTCACCAACTCTAACCATCTTCTCTGCCTCATGTTCAATTCTTTCTGAGTAAAAATGCACCTCAAGCTTTTATGATCGGTGTAAATTCGGCAATGAACTCCAATAAGATAATGTCTCCAAGTTTTCAAGGCATGTACTACAGCTGCTAACTCAAGATCATGAGTCGGGTAATTCACTTCATGAATCCTGAGTTGTCGAGAAGCATAAGCAATGACCTTTCTATTCTGCATCAAGACACATCCCAAACCATGCTTTGAAGCATCACAATATACATCATAATCAGCTTCATCATCTGGCAAAGTTAAAACCGGTGCGGTAGTCAATCTCTTCTTTAATTCCAAAAAGGCAATTTCACATTCATCGGTCCAAATATACTTTGCTTCCTTCTTTAGCAATTGAGTCATCGGTCTTGCTAATTTGGAGAAATCTTGCACAAACCGACTATAATAACCTGCTAAACCAAGGAAACTCCGAATCTCGGACACATTTTTCGGACTTTTCCAATCCATAACTGCCTCAATTTTAGCTGGATCGACCATAACACCGTCTTTGGAAATGACATGACCAAGGAAAGATACCTCGGGCAACCAGAATTCACATTTGGAGAACTTAGCATACCACTTTTGGCGTCGAAGAACACCCAAAATGGTTCCATGTGATTGAGGTCTTCCTAGATTTTTAAAAAGATCAGAATTCATCATGATACCACCACACATTTTATCAAGATACCCCTGAAGGTACGTTCATCTATCCATGATATAGCTGGAGCGTTAGTCAACCGAATGGCATCACAACATGAATTCGAAATGACCAATACCTCGAGCTGAAAGCAGTCTTCGGAATATCTGCTTCCCGAACGGGAATCTGATGATAACCCGATCTAAGATCAATCTTGGAAAAAATAGAAGCACCCCCTAACTGGTCAAAAAGATCATTAATACGAGGAAGAGGATATTTGTTTTTGATGGTAACACGGTTCAATTCACGGTAATCAATGCACATCCGCATAGAACCGTCTTTCTTCTTGACAAATAGCACGGGCGCACCCCAAGGAGAAGCACTAGGCCTAATCAAGCCTTTCTCTATCAAATCATCAAGTTGAATTCTCAACTCCTTCAATTCAGAAGGAGCCATACGGTAAGGAGCTTTGGCAATTGGTCCAGTTCCAGGAACTAGATCAATAGAAAATTCAACATCCCTTTCAGGAGCAATCCCGGGTAATTCATCGGGAAATACATCGGGAAATTCTTGAACAATAGGAACATCCTTCAAAGAAGGAAGAGAAGAATCAGAAGTAGTCACTACACATAGAAATGCTTGATGACCCTTCTTCAAAACATTCAACATTTTCATCGCTGAGATTAACTTCACACTTGTTTGTTTTCTAACTCCTTGATAAGAAATACGAGCACCTAAAGGACTTTTAAGAATAATCTTTTGATCACGGCACTCGAATCGAGCATGATAAGTAGATAACCAATCCATGCCCAAAATAATATCGAACTCTTCGAGAGGAAACCGTAGAAGATTAGCCGGAAATATAGATCCATTATGGATATTGGAATGTCAGAATGAAGATAAGAACATGAAAATACATCTCCGGATGGTAACGATATAGGAGTAGTTTCTCCTACTGAAGCTTTAAGCGGTAACTTATCGGATAACCTCATGGAAATAAAAGATAAAGAAGCTCCCGTGTCAAACAGAATTAAACACGGTAATTCATAAATCGAAAACATACCCGTCACGATGTCGGGTTGGGCATCAGCCTCAGCTCGGCTCATAATAAAAATACGACCCTTAGGTCATCCCGAAATAACCGGTGCAGAAACAGTCTTCTTCCTCTCGGGACATTCATTAAACCTGTGCCCCGGTTTTTGACAATTAAAACATACTAGTGGCTTGTTGAAGCAACCAACACCCGGATGAATAGGCCTCTTGCACCGAAAGCAGATACGATCTTTAAGATCGTTGTTGTTGCTCGGAATAAAGGGACGGTTTCTCTGATTAGCTTGTCAACCCTGAAAGTTTCTCCTCTTGTTTGGAAAAGAGGGAGAAAAGGAAGGTCGGGAAGAAGGATATAAAGGTCTCTTGCCAAAGGCATTAGGAGCAATATAAGAAGCACGAGCTTCCTCGGCAATCTCCCGGATAGAACTCTCCGCCCAAATGGCATCATTATAGATCGAGACAAAAGAAGTAGAACCTCTATTGATCTTCCCCTTTATCTGGGGAGAAAGCTTTCCCAGATAAAAGAAGGCTTTGTCTTCCTCTACTCTAATAAGTCGAGTGGCATAATGAGCCAACTCATTGAACCGAGTAGTGAACTCCTGAACAGAAAGAAGTCCTTGTTTAAAATCCATGACCTCCTTCAACTTTTGCTGTCTCAACTCATCGGGGTAAAACCTCGCTTCCAAGAGCTCACGGAAACGAGTCCACCCGAAATTAGGCTCCAACTTCGCGGTAGGACCAGAAAGAGTCCACCACTGATCCGCTTCCTTCTCTAAGAAGTGAGAAGCAAGACGGACTTTGTCCTCTTCAAGGACATCATAAAGAGAAAAACTCTTCTCCATTTCTCGTAACCACACAGAAAGCTTAACGGGATCAACTTCGCCATCGTAGGTTTTGGCTTGGCTCCTCGATCGCTGTGAAGCAACCCACGTATAACTCCCGTGTCTCTCACGGTCAGGAATAGGAGTAGGAATCGGATTTGCTTGCTGGTTTTGCAGATTTTGCTGGTTTTGGATAATAACGGTAAGAGCTGCTAAGATAGTGTTGTCAATCCTCGGAGGCATCTTGCAAAATAAAAACACAGATTAGTACTTATCATTTAGCAAGAACAAAGAGACTACAACAGAAATCCTAATCTACCCATCTTACCCTTCTATCTCACGGTTTATTATTTCTTAAGGTCAAGTTATTTATACAAGGGTACACAAACGTGCGTCGGGAGCAAAATAGCTCTGATACCAACTGTGACACCCTCAAATTTGCGGAAAGAAAACAAAATTATTTAAATACATAAAAGATAATAAAACATAACGAAGGTGTCATAAAATAAAAAGGGTCATTACAAAACGGAAATAATATTCTACAAAAGAAATATACAAGACGGGAGACATATCTCCCGTATAAATACGGAAATAAAAGTGTGTACAATAATATACAAACTATGACCCGAATATAGGTCCAAGGTAAATACTTCGCTCGCTAGCTCGTCCATGTACCCCAAATATGCAACACCACCTGTTCGACCGCATTAAATATAAACACGGAAGCCCCAGTCAGTGGGGAGTAACTCCGAGTTCTCCCAGCCACGAAATGTCGAGTTTAATGAAACATGAATAACATAAAAGCAATGTATATAGACAATACAAAACTTAAACATATATGATATGCTTTTCATGTTATGAAACAGTTAACTAACATATAACCTATCATATGAAAGCTATCATGTGAAACCGATAATAAAATATAACAAGAGGTAGGGAAGCTGGTATGCTAGCTCTGAGGTTACCCTGTAACGTGGCCATGATACACTCAAACCCTAATCAACACGTAGTCATGTGAATCAGTTAACAATCGGTAATCCAAACTCTATCTGTAACACCCGCAAATGTACCCTATTTTTATATTAAAAATATTATACGGATACTTTTCAGCGAAATTTAGTTTTAGTCGTAAATTAAATTTTCCGTGTCTAATATAGAATTTCCGAGTTCGTATTTGGACTTTACGCGAGATTCCGAGTGAGTTACGCCTTAAGGCGCTTATGGGCTTTTTCCCATGTTTTTCCTACTTAATCCCTTATACTCCCCTTTTTCCCTCATCTTTTTCCACTTACTTCTTCTCCTTCTTCTTCATCATGTAAACAAAACCCTAAACCCATTTTCAATCAAACTCAAACTCCTCACTACTCATCCATTTCTTGCTCAAATCCGTTGATTTCTGTCTTAATCTTCCGCTCTCATTGTCCTCTACCTTATTTGGTAATAAAATTTCCGTCTTTCTCGCTTTTCAATTTATCCGTCTTTCTCAAAGGTGAATTATATTCATCTTTTGTCGTCTTTGTTTAGGTGGAGACTTTCTTGACCCGACAAAGTTTACTAACTAGTGGAGGAAGGCTTAGAAATCGTTTAAAGACGCGTAAAGGTAACGGTGAAGGGTTACACGGTATCATTTACGTGTTTTACATGCTTTATATGCTAGGACTCGTATTTAGAATACGATAAGTAAGTTAGGAATTATGTTATGGATAATGATTGTTGTTGTTTGATGATTGTTGATGATGAATATTGATTGTTGATAGTTATTAGAGAGGAATTATGAGAATTGGAAATGATAGGATTGAATTTGGTTGAAGGCTCTCGGGTGAAATGGTAACAGAGTATCTCACGGTCGTGAGATGGCATCTCACGGTCGTGAAACCTCATTTCACGGTCGTGAAATACAAGTCACGGTCGTGACTTGTGCAGTTTCACTGCACTGACCCTTTTTGGTAGAATGATCATATCTCCTTCGTTACTTGCTTGTTTTGGGCTTGTGACCACTCGTTGGAACCGTAAGAGGATAAGCTATCACCTCGATTTGGAATTTCTGCATTCCCATATCTAGAACTCTAGTTATGATAGTTTGAAGGGAACCCTTGTTTAAGTTAGTTTCCAACTTGTTGTTTTGGAGAGATATCTATGTTTCTTATTTATTATGCTTCTTAAACTTGGTCTAATGCTTATGTATCATGTATTGATTCATGTTTATTATATTTAAATTTATTTAATGCCATATTCACATGTTTTGTGACGGTTTTTGATATGTTTCCACTTTGAGTCGGTTTTTACAAATGAGTCGGTTTGAGCACTATTTTGTCTTGTGCTTTGTACTCTCATTCCCTTGGCTACATTCCCGTTCGTAAGGCTGGAATGTCGGAACGGAGAGGTATCCTACTGCTTAAATGCATGTGTTAGTGGGCATACGACGACGTTGTTGGGAGTTGAACGCTATGCGTTGATGGACCCGGCCGTCAAATGTTGTGTACTTGCGAGGTGGTGTTATTTGCATGTAGCGTACCGCTTGTTATGAGGCTTGAGCTCTTTTCCGCCTCTTTCGTTAATTGATCTACCGAATTTGGGGTACTCGGCATATATATTGTAAGACCGAGTCTTGGATGCGAAACGTTATCGCATGTCGAATCGGAAAACGTGATTCCGAGATCCTGGCCAGGTTTAGACTAGGACCGTATTATTATCGTCGTGCTACCAGGAGGAAATTAGTCTACATATACGAACTGTGATCGTGTATGAGTTCAGGGAAATGTGATCCCGTGGATGCCTGTTAATCATACTTGCCATGTACACGATGCTAGTGCGTTTCATTTACCGTGAGATTTGTCGTCTTGTGTCGTTCTTGAATGCGTGATTTCATGATATTGTTCATGGTCATTGCCTGATTGGACACCGTCATTGTCTTGGTTCGTGAATGGATGATAATATGTTGGATTTATTGTAATCATCGCATGACTTGACTTGGTTTGTCTGTCGAGTCTCAATCTTATCAATCTTATACCGCTAACGGTGAGATGCAAGCCCTAGTGAGCGTATTCGGTTGCCTAAGATTGTCTTCCCCGAGTCTTTGAATAACATGATGGATTCGGATTTGTATTCCATATGCTCTTATCATTATATATCGAATTGCCTATCTATCCTTATCGTATCTCACATGTATATCTATATGTATGCATGCTCTACTTTTGTATTTCCTTCTATGTACGTTTAATGTGATATGGCTGGGAGAACCCGGAGTTACTCCCCACTGATTGTGGCGTTCATGTTTTTCATGAATGAACAGGTTGCTTGCATGGATGGCTTTTTGCTTGTGGTATGTTGGGTTCGGGTGTGAGCTAGCGGGCGTTGTCCCTGGATGAAACACCTCTAGACGTTGATTAGCTAGTTGCTAATGACTTTGTTGTTGGTTAACATTTTGAGAGACTATGTCTCTTGTAGTAATTTATATTTGGTTTGTAATTACTGACATTCCTCGTATTTCTATCTTGCATGTATAAAAGTTTTAAAAACTCAATTATTTCCTCTTTATATAATTCACTGCTTGTATGTTTTATATTTCCCGATTCCGCGAGGGTTGTCACAGTTGGTATCAGAGCTTT
>JAIUZE010070688.1:0-23049 GCA_022085475.1 Heliosperma pusillum | reverse complement strand
ATGTTAGAAGGATTTTAACTAATTTAGGAGGGAAGATGGATCCCTCCATTTCCCTCCCTCTCCAAATCCATCAAATCCGACTTGCTAACAATTTGGCAAAATTTTGAATCGAAAATATCTCTTTTATTCTTATAATCTGCATAAGAGTAATAGAAGTACTTATATTCAGTCCACTCTATCGATTCTCGTCATTTTTCTTTACCTTACCAATAGTCTACCTCACTTTCTTAAATTTGTCTATTGTATACACTGGCAGAATATTGGTCAATGCACGTTCCACTAACGACAAACCGGGGGGGGGGGGGGGGGGGGGGGGGGGGGGGGTATTTTATGATAGCAAAACTGATGCAGAGATATTATGAACTCACCTTAGAGAGATCTTGTCTGGGAAAAAAGATCGTATCACGAGGACCTTGACCTTCTCACCAACTGTCAATACATCGCTAACTGCCTTAAATTTGCCTTGACTGATATTTGACGCATGCAGTAGTCCACTGAAACACAAAAAGACAAGTTAGATAACTTCGGCCATTTCAGAAAACTAACGTAGATCCCACATTTCCAGTGATAATGAGATAAAGAGCATGAAATGCCAGGTATTCTAATTGAAGTGAGGAAGTATTTGAAGCCACTGCTGGCAACCACAACCGAAGTTCAGCAATAATTTTACTTGTTCAAAGAGGAAAGTTAGTTAGAAGTAAAGTAAGTATAATACTCTGGAAAGATCTTTGGTTAGCATTGGAGCCTAAATACTTGCATCAGGGAAGCTTGTATTTAGGTATATTATAGTAAAATGTTAAAGATCACGGTTTACAACTTTAAAAAAAACTCTCATTTTACACAGATGACACCCTATCTCCATATGCAAAAGTTTCCGTGGTGTTTTTCTATGAATGACATCAACAAAGATGTAATTATGCAGTAGACAAGAGCGATGAAATTCTATTAACACGACAATTCTTGTTGTGCAATAGCATTCACTTCATCCAATCATTCACATATGTCAAACAAAACCATCATACTCAATAAGAAAATAAATACGCAGAAGCCATGTTGCATTAGCATATCTTTGATTTGTTTTCTGCGTAAACCGTAAAGGGAGGAGAAAGACAGTGTTGATGCTGATGAGCTTTATACCAGATCATAAATACCACCACAAAATTTTTTTACTAGCTTTGTAAGTTGTCATTACATTAACACACTTTTGTAATAACAACCATACTATCCTTGATCTTTTGAGATCATTAGCTCAGCAAAGCACCATATTACCCACATTGCCAATAATGAACTAACATGTTGAGTAGCTTGAAAGATGACAACATCATGCCAAAATTCTACCACATATTCACATCAAAAGTCATTATTCTCAGCAACAAGCATCACCTCTACCATTTTATTAACAATATTGAAAACGGGGAACTGTTCCGTTTCATCATCAATAACAGGATTTCAAAATGCGTTATAATACACCATATCCAATACGTGAAACACTCGAGGGGGTGTCCGTTACATTGCCGTGACGGAATAGGGTCAACTGGATCTAAGTAACCAAGATCAATAATAGTCACTTTCCATAGAGTCGAAGATATCTTTATAGCCAAGAGATGAGAATAGAAATTCCACAAGGCAAATCGTAGTGCAGTTAATAATCTTGGTAAATGTTCCTAGAAGGCTGTGGCATTACCACTTACCAGGCCTTCATTCTAATTTTTTCAGGAGAGACAATTATTTACCAGGAGATATATAACTTGTTATGATAAAACTATAACGGGTTCTATCTCTTTAATGTTTTTGCCAATGGATAAGTTCTCTGATTTCATTGTCGAACAACACTGTGTCTTGGGATGTCCTTGCACTTTTAAAAGCTATAATAAGGTTTTTTTGTCCGAAACTACCTTTCTTTTTTTGGCTTTCCACTACCTTTTATTTCTACTCTTTTTACAAGAGACTACCAAAAATCTAATTCCGGCGTAAAATAGTCAACTTTTTGGCGTTGACTTACCATTTTTATGTGGAATCCAACTCTTTACTTTATAGCCCTAATAATCGACTATAAAGATTGATTAAACCCTAACATTAACCACCTCAATGTCTCCATCTCTTACCCGAATCAAAATCCTAATTCACCGAAACAAACTCAACATTGACATTTATCTGAATATGGTAAATTCTTCTACAACAATTATGATCCATCATGGGCAAAATCAATGCCTACTGCTAACTAATCAAAAATTATCATGGATTCACTTTTAGGATCACTTGTTTGCTATCTCATCAGTTTTCTTATGCCCATCATCTTCATCATGAAGAGAGAAATATGACTGAGATAGACATTAGGTTGATAAATCATCTATAGGTTGTCAAAATGTAAGTGCAAAGGTGGTTGCAGTAAAGATGACAACAGAGACGGAGAGGGAAATTTAGATGGTTGATGCGTTGGTAATTGGTATTGCTTTTGATAGGGTATTGGGTATGAAGAGGAGCTTTTCCAAAAAAGAAGGGTGAACAAAGGGGAAAATTTGGCTTATATATGTGAAAAAAGAAGAAAAGAGCAAGTCAACGCCGGAAAGTTGACTTTTTTTTCGCCGGAAGTGGATTTTTGGTAGTATTTTGCAAAAAGAAGAGCTAATAGGTAGTGGAAAGCAAAAAAAAAAGGTAGTTGTTCACAAATGACCCTAAATAAAAGGTAGTTTCTGACAAAAAAACCCCTATAATAATTAAGTAATCATTGATTAATGCCCTATAATTTTCCTCCAAACGAAACCATGTTACCAAAGTCCCTTATTAAAGCTGACATACAGGCACTTGATGCACTTAAGGAGGCAGAGTGGTAGACTATAGTTCAGTGCAGCACACGGTAAGTGAACTACGGATATATATATTTATCAGGTCTGCAGTCTGCACAAGCTAACTAAAGTGGATTACCCGCTGAAAATGTAGTTCAAACTTCAATGCACAATTTATTTTTCCTAATATCTTTCAAACTAGAAAATAGAAAAAGTGAAAACTAATTCCTTAATGAAGCACCAATAATGATTATTTCCAGCTGCTATTTCCAAAGTTGAAAGTTTACTTGTGAACTAGGGCTTTTACAGTAATATTTCAAACAATGCAGAACTCGGCAACAAAGCATGTAATGCACCTTACCTCCTGTTAGTTTGACCTAATCGGATTTGGGCACCATAGGGAAAAATCTTCCTTACAGTTCCTTCCAGAAGCGCTCCCTCTCGGAGAGACAGTTTTTCCTATAACATGAGATAGAAAGCTCAGCCTCAATCCGAACTGGGAAATTATAGAATGCAGGTCATCCATCATACACTAATTGTACAACGGGTAATATAGTAGACATAGGGTATTAGAGTCAATAAAATTCAACTCACCCAGGCTTCTCGTTCACTAAGAATCAAGTCATTGTTGGCTTCATCTATTCGATTAAGCTGAACATACATCTTACTTCCTACCTGCACAGACAATTGTGAAGAATAAGCTGTGATGAAGACATAACACCCGAATATTCTATAATCCTGTTCAAGGATCATGACAGAACGATTTGTGAAACCTACAACTCAGGTCCTGGCAGCAATAGAAGCTACCTCAGTGATAGTAAAGCAACCAAACAAACCATCAAATAAGTAATCTCCAATTTATAGGGGGGCAGCAGGGGTATGCAGCCAGAAAAACAAAATTGAACATAAACGGTGGACTGTGTACCACATCTTTCCCGTTAGGCATAATAGATACCATCATGTCAAGGGCATATTATTTGTTGCTCCCCACTCATTTCTTTTCATTTAATTGTTACTATTTAACTGACTTCGACAAATATTTTCTCGCTAGATAGCAATATGCAATGGTGACAAATTTTAGAAAAATAAAATAAAATATTAGATTTAGTAAATCAAACATGACAAACATAAATTATATCTCTACTTGTATTTTCAGAAATTGAAGGTCAAATTCGACATCCCAACAAAGTCAAATGGCCGCCATAAATTTGGGATAGGGGTAGTATTTGACACTAAAACATAAGTAGTCCAATTACCAATCAGGGTTAAAAAAATCACCAACGCAAGACCCACATGGGTAGTTTGTCGAGAGAAACCTTCAACAGGGAGACCTCACCGACACATCCTCAGAGTTATCAGGCCCACCAAGGAAGCTACTACCTCGCCGGTTCAAATTCAAGGAGAAATAGGACAATAAATGCAGTGGCCCGTTACCTACTCTCAGTAACTCGGTCTTATGATTTACGATCAGTAATGAGAGATATCCATTACTCCGTACAGGCTATATAAACTTGTACTATGCGGAGCATACAGGATATCGTATCAAAAAATATTCAGGTTTATGTGAAAGCTGATGATTGTATACAAAAGCAATATCTTTGAAGGGGGAAGGAACAATTGAGTCTCACTTAAATACAAGACACATACACTGAAAATAGAATTCTAAGCCACGAAGCTGGGAGGACTGAAATCAATTATTAGAGTTCCCAACAGAGCTACTCAAACCAGGAGCTTGAGGACTTGAGGTGCAGAGAAAAGCAAATACACAGAAAAATTGTTGATGGTGCAAAATAAGGCCTATGCTGCCTTAAGGAAATCTAATAGACAGTTTAGCATCTCATAACCATGTTATTCACTCAACAACCTAAAATGGATTTGTATCACAAAGTGTTGGTTCTACTTGTAAGAAAACCTCAAAGAATTGGTATTGCAGATGCATCACCTTTTTCAGCTAAAAGCTTACAATAAGTTGGTAAATGGTACGTCCTCCCATTCATTGAAATCATACCATTTGAATAAATTAATACTCACATATATTCAATAAATGGTATGATTCCAGTGAATGAGAGGGCGTACTCCATAATAACTAATAGCCTAAAGCCTATTATAAGATTCCCTAATTATAACTGTGCTGAAGAAAATGTTGCAAGCTACTCTTTACAATTACTATCGCCTCAGGGTGGTCAATAAGAGAGCAAATACTAAATGTCTCACATAATTGTCAGCAAAGTATTTCATTTTCGTGAAACCCTGCAAGGCACACACAAGTATTCCAGTTCAATAAAACCCTAAAATAAATTACCTTATCTTTCAGATCGGCAAAGCTGTTTACTTTCTCAACTAACTCAGCCTTTGGAAGGAAGGCTCGTAAACCCTGTAAAGTGGAGATCATATACTATTGTTGAATATACAATATGATGAATATATGCAAAAACTGTACAGAGTATCAAAAAGTCTGCATCCCACCTCAATTCTTGTGAGCAATCCGCCTGTGTTCCACTCCATTATTCTCACCTGAATAGGTTCCCCTAGTTGTTCTATCTGCACAAACAAAATGCTTAGTAAAAACAAATATTGAATCCCAAAACTAAACAAAAAAGTAACGCGTCTTCAATGCTCGAACTAGCTTTGGAGCTTCTGTTTATTTTTATTTTTTTAATCTACCCTTATCTCTACTCTTTTCTTTAAAAAGATAAGTTAATGAGCCATTGACCAGTTACAATTCAACAAATATTCAGACAATTCCAAAGTTATGCCTTACTACTCGAGTATTTGCAACAGCATGGAAATGACTGAGGTTAATAATTGTGCAAGAGTAAGCTATTGACCTCTATTTTTTTTATAAATTATACTCCCTACATTCAAATCCAAGTATCCTGGACCAAAAAAAGTTGCGAGAGCGCTCTTGAATATATGAGGCTTGTGGATTTAAAATGAGGGAGTATTAGATAGGTTAGTGCCTATGGATAAGGAGAGGGACAAAGGAGATCCTCATCTAGTACGTTGTGAGAAGCAAATAGTTCTGCGAAAGGGGAAGAGCGAAGCCCCTACTTAGCTGAGCTTCACCCACTTCTCTATAATTGTGCATGGTAAAAAAGCTATTAGCTAACATATAGAGTCTACGAATAAAATATAAGTAGACAAACAAAAACTATAGTTGATTCACAAGAGTACTAAAAACGAACCACACAAATTTAAAAAGTGAGAAAAGAACCTGCCTCACACGATGCCAAGCAATTCGTCTGAAGTAGCGCCTACATGAAAGCAATGGCCTGCCACTAAGTGTTCTACCAAGAACCTCAGCAATTATGACATTTCCAGCATCTACAATCGGCCTCCCAGAAAACGGTTTACCACTGACTAAATCCTGTTTTTGAACAATCCCCATCTTCCCATTTGCCATGAATTCTTCAGCATTTTTATCTAAATCACATAGCAAGTAATCCATCTCCTTGTCATACAAAGGAAGCACCTCTTTGGTCAACATTGTGCCCAATAAGTCTGCCCCTACATTGATATCGAGCTTGTTCTCGTTGCCAGAAACAACTACTCCAACAACCACGTCACCAGGCTTAGGCTCATAATACTCTACAATAATCTTTTTAGACACTGTCTCATGTTTAGCTGAATCGTCTTCTACTTGCTGATCCTCTAATGTTTGAGACTTATTAAAGAACTTTAAGAAAGGCTCCAACGCCTCATCCTTATCTGGCTTTGTAGACTCATTGATAATCTCCGTCTCAGAGACTTCATTAACAGGAATCGGCAAAGGCTTATCTAGCAACTCTAACTCTTCAATATCAGAGAATTTCCCATTTACAGAATCTTTGGGCAACCGGGTATTTGTTAAATCCTCCGAAACATTTTTTGCGTGGCAAAAGGGACTATGGACGACTCCCAAAACTAAATCATTTTTTGAAAGCGCAAAAAAACTTTGGGGGATAGAAGTCTTCTTCAAGCAAATTCTATTACGGATTCTATATACTTCAACCTTCCTTAAGGACAAACTAATAGGAGCCAAAGACCCCTTATCGATGGGCGGCAAAAGACCAAATGGGGATATAGTCTTCATAACCAATGGCATCTTATCTTGCTCATGAGCTCAATATGCTAGTCCTATTGATTCCCCAAGTAAACGATTTCACAATTTCAATCAAGTAATTGTCTTATATTGCTTCAACCCACTAAACATCCGACGAAATCCTTGCTAACATAATGCCTCTTGTCCTCGACTCCTTTCCAATAACTAAAACACAAAATACAAACTACAAAATGTCAACACCAAAGCACTTCAAACTAAAACCCCAACAACAGAAGCTCTTGTGTCTCAATGCCTCTCGCAAATAGAGAGATAAGGGTGAAGGGTTAACGCAGTCTTAGCGTTGTGTTATCGGAAAAACCATCAAAATTGCAAAATCCTAACACTCACAAAATTCAAACTTGAAAAGAAAAACATAGCAGTTGAACTTAAGAGGTGCCCAATTAAACAAATAAACAGGCAGTTTTAGTTTATGAATAATAATAATAATAATAATTTGGGTTTTCTTACAAGTGACATTACAGTTTACAATCTACAAGAAAACTATAAGAAAGTATTTGAACATGGAAGGTAATAGCAAGAAATATAGGGAAAAGAGACAAAATAAAGTTTAATATATGGGCAAAAGAACAATAATAAATTCAGTTGTATAGCTGTATAGTTGTATGTAAAGGATACAAGGAAAGAGAAGAGAGAAGAGAGAAGAGAGAAGAGAGAAGAGAGTTAAACCTCTGTGTCGCCTCGAAAAGAGATAGCAGTGTAGAAGATAACAAGTAAAGAGCCGATGGATAGGAAATTTGGACTGACCTGGGAGTTAACGAGCCTAGTCTTGCTCGGCTTGTGCTTAAGACTTAAGAGTCAAAGTTTGAGTCAATCTTAAGTTTATCTGGTCTTGAAAAAAATGAGCTTGTTTTTAAGTTTATGAGTTTTAACGCGAATGCTGGATCGAATCGAGCCTATATATAAATGTTAATTTTTTATATTTTTTTTCTTTAAATATTTTCAATAACAATGCTTGAGGGTTGTATGTGAAAAGATTTGTCAAATAAGTGAGAAATTTGATATGTGTGATATAAAGATATAATCATGATAAATATTTTTATAAAATATGAACAGTATCTTATCTATTTACACAATTTTGAACTGCTCATGAACTTTTTGAGTCGAGTCAGTACTGATTGCTCAACTTCGCTCGTTAAACTCTCGAGCCGTGCTCACACAAGTGACAAGCCAAGCATTGACCAACCCGATCTCGAGTTGCTCGCGAACTGTCTCGTCTTATTAGCACCCCTAAAAGGACATATGTGGTGGAATGGATCAAATTATTTGGGTTTCCATATAGAACAATTATTGAATAACAATAGGGAAATGTATGGATGGATTGGAAACTTTAACTACCCTTTTGAATAAGGGTTTTTTGTCAGATAACACCTAACATTTAAGCCTTTTGTAAATCTGGTACCTAATGTTTTTCTTTTTGCCCAAAAACACCCTACTTTCATCTTTTTTTGTCTTATGACACCAAATTGGCGTTTCCGTCAAAAAAGTCAAACTACCGTCTTGATTTAACGGAAAATGCATAGAACTTCATCCAACATTGATATTGCTAACCCAAGTTCCCTCTAATATCAATTTATCCCTCTATTTTTCCTCCATTTTAACCCCTTCTCTATTTTCCCTCTACAATAACGTTAATTACATTATCTTATAGTATCTTCACCTCTTCTGTGTGCTTTAATGAACTCATCTTATTACAAAATTGATAATAGAATGATTAAAAACAGAAAGCGCAATACATAAACAATAAATTTAGTACCATAATATCATTTTACTCAAGATTACAAAATCGGTGCAAGAGTAATTATTAAATTAGGGTTAATAAGACCAAATATATAACTAAAATATTAGGGATTTTACAAAATTAATGAAAAAGATAACACATTTGATTAAAAAATTGGGCTTTTAATAAATAATATTAAAGAGAGATAGATATAAAGAAGAAAGAGTTTGTAATTTATTAGTATCAACTAATGGATGAAGGTCAGAAATTGATAAAGTTACAAAACTCAGTGAGAGAGTGAAGAGGATGAGGTATTAACAAGTGAACAATTCATATAAGCATTTTACGTTAAGTCGAGACGGAAGTTTGACTTTTTTTTGACGGAAATGCCAATTTGGTGCCATAAGACAAAAATAGATAAATGTTAGGTGTTTTTGGGCAAAAAAATAAACATTAGGTACCGTATTTACAAAAGGCATAAATATTAAGTGTTATCTGACAAAAAATCCTTTGAATAATTTCCTTAAACTTATTACCGAGCATATGTGGTAGTCTCGAATCAATATATTTGTATTTTAGTATTGATGAACAATTAAATTTGACTCTTATGAGCCTTATTTCGTTAATGTTTTTCTCCCAGGGATGAATGTGATGCTCATTGCTCAGTGCACTTCGCCTCTTTACAATTGCATATATTATCTTAATTTATAATTGCCACTGCCAATCCCCAAAATCAGGCACAGACGCAGTGACAATACGTTCCAAGCTAGAACGAAGCGCTGCATCAAAGCGAAGATGGACAGACCCAAAGACTCCCGGGGAGCAAGTACGGAGAGAAAAATAGAGCTTAGAAATACCAGTACAGGCCCGAAGCAGAAGCAACTTGCGTTGCGGGTCCTCAATCCTCGCGACTAAGTCCATAAGCTCAATGGTCTTAGTCACTCTCCTCGCCACAAGCTCACTGCCAAAAATAGGACAAGTACTGACAGGTCCACCCAAAACAGAGACACCACGCAAGGGCTGAGCAATAGTAGGGAGGAAAATATCGGGAAGCCGACTCCGAGGATCCTCAGTAGGCCAAAAGACCTTAATCTTGGACAGATTAAGATGGAGACCGAAACAAGGCTCATCTGCCATAATTAAATACAAAACTCTCCCCACCTCCAAAGTGTCCCCAACAATGGTGCCATCATCCATATTATTATTATTGTTGTTGTTGTTGTTGTTATTATTATTATTATTTTTTTTTTTTTGCAAGAAAGTTATGATTCCTTTTATTCATCCATAAGGGCAAAATAAAAAAGGAAACAAAGTTACAAGCAAACCAAACCCCTAAACACTTAGAGAATTAAACTCTATTTAGCCTATGAACTATACATTCATAGTTCTTGTGCTTAGATTTACTCAAAATCCTAATGCAAACATCATTTTGGATCTTCTTGAAGAGAAGACTAGGTGACCTTCCCATTCCACCAAAAATTCTCATGTTCCTTTCAGCCCAAATATGGTACATAACAGCAGCAATACAACTTCGATACCAACCTGCCTTCCAATGTCTTCTATGTCTTCTATGGTTGATCCATACAAGCTCTGATTTACTGTCAATGGGTCTCCCAGGGAGGTCCAACCAGCTGAGAACAGCATAAGCATATGGACATTGATAGAACAGATGTTGATGAGTCTCACTGTTGGCCTGACGGAGCTCACACCTGTTAATGATGCACATACCCTTCCTGATGAGGTTATCCATGGTACTAAGCTTGGACTGAATAGCAAGGCAAGAGATAAAACTATGGCTGGGGATGATACTGGGATGATTCAGACAAATAGCCCAAGGAATATGAGGCTTTGCAGACCTGAACCAGTCATAAGCATGAGACAGGATGAACTTCTCATGAACTACCCATGAGTCAATCAAAGCTATAACATTACTCTGACTGCCTGTACAGAGGAGAAGTTCATCCTTAATCTTCAGGATGCTGGTCATGCCTTCATTATGGCAGTCTTTCCTGCAGATATGCCAAAGGCTGCTACCAGGCCAGAGATAGGCTTGACACCAAGAGAACCATAGTCCAGCTTGTTTCTTGTCTAACACCCAAATCCATTTAGCCAAGAGAACTTTGTTTTATGACAACAACTTCTTAATATTAAATCCACCTTCATACCAGGGAGAACAGATATTATCCCAATTCTTATTTGTCCATTTCCTCTGGTTCTCCTCAATACCCCAGAAGAAGTCCTTGCTCATTCTATTAATTCTCTTAAGGATGTTTTTAGGAAGAAGAGTGGTGTTACACCAGAAAGAAGCAAGACCAAAAAATACAGCATTAAGCAATTGAGCTCTGCCAGCATAAGAAAAAAACTTGTTAGCCCAGTGCTGGATGTTGTGCTGCATCTTACTTAGGAGAGCATCATACATGTTAGAGGTATTCCTAGCAGTGAAAAGAGGAAGACCCAAATACCTGAAAGGGAAGGAGCCCTAAGAGAAACCAGATAACTGAAGAATTTCCTGCTTAACACTAGGAGAAACCCCACCCATGTAAATGCCAGTCTTATCTTTGTTAGCTTAAAGACCAGACCAAGCAGAGAACTTGTCTAAAGTACTAATGACAGCTTGAACTGAAGGGACATCTCCTATAACAAAGATCATCAGATCATCAGCAAAGATAATATGAGTGAGCTTGAGCTTAGTGCATTTGGGATGGTAAGAGACATTAGGCATAAGACAAATTTGCCTTAGATATCTAGAGAGAATTTCCATACTCAGTACAAACAAGTAAGGTGAAAAGGGGTCCCCTTGCCTGAGGCCACTAAGACCTTTGAAAAAGCCAAGATTAGTATCATTCAGCTTAATGGAGAACCAAGAAGATGAAATACATCCCATAATCCAGTTAGTAAATTGGGGAGGGAAATTAAGAGCACTTAACATATTCTAAATGAAGGCCCACTGCACAGAGTCAAAAGCTTTCCTAATATCTACCTTGATAAGGCATCTAGGAGTAAGAAATTTCCTACCATAACCCTTGACAAGAGCTTGAGACAACATAATATTCTCATGAATACTTCTATCCTGGATGAAAGCACCTTGCTCAGGCCCCTCCAGAGAAGGAATGACACACTTGAGCCTCTGAGCCAGAATCTTACTGATGGTCTTGTATAGAATAGAACAACAATAAATAGGTCTGTAGTCAAGCACAGTACTGCTGACCAGCTTCTTTGGAATTAAGGTAATTAGAGTAGCATTAGCCTGCTTACTCATTTTTCTAGTTCTAAAGAAAGCCTGGACAGCATTGCAAAAATCAGTCCCAATATACTCCCAAGAGGCTTTATAGAAAGCAGAAGAGAACCCATCAGGACCAGGGCTCTTGTCAGAGCCAATAGCAAAGAGAGCAGCCTTAATTTCAGTATTCTCAATGGGTCTAGTAAGGCCTTCAAAGTCAACCTCCATCAAATAGTTTCCCTTATGAATATAATCACTATCAAGAGGCAGAACTTGAGTAGCCTTACCAAGAAGTCCTTCATAGTACTCCACAAAAGCCTTAGCAACCTCAGCCTGACCAATCCTGTCAACACCATTGCTATCTTTAATATGGCCAATGATCTGTTGAGTTGTCCTCATTTTAATTCTAGCATAAAAATATTTTGATGAAGAGTCATTCTGAGATATATGCAGACATTTAGCTTTTTGCTTAAGGATTTTTTGTTCAATATTCCTCAACTTAATAAAGTCAGCAAGTCTAATCTTCTCTTACTCCAACAGAGTAGGGGAGAGAGGGTTGCTTAATTCCTCTAAAGTTCTTTCTATGCATGCTGACATTCAGCCAGGTTAGACCTAGCCTCAGTCACCCTCCCCTTAATACCTCTAAAGTTCTTTCTATGCATCTCAGACAGTTTGTACTTCACAAGCTTAAGCTTGTAAAACAACTTGAAAGATGGAGAGCCCGGAATAAAGTATTCCAAGCATCCTTCACAGTAGTATGATAATCAGGGTGATCAGTCCAGCAATTTAGGAAGCTAAACCCTGGCCCCTTAAACTCATCATTAAGAATAGTAACAATGACAGGAGAATGATCAGAGACCCCAACACGGAGAAAGTTAGCAGAAGTGGCAGGAAAAGCAGTGTGCCAGTTTGCATTGACCAAAGCTCTATCAAGTTTGGACCAGACAATGGTATCTACATCCTGTTTGTTAGTCCAGGTGAATTCACAACCAATACCTTGTAGATCATCAATCTGACATCTAAGAAGGCAAGAATTAAAATCCAAAATATCATCCAATTGGGGGGGGGGGGGGAATTACTAATCCTCTCCAATACATCCCTAACAACATTAAAATCTCTCATCAAGAGCCAACAGTCAACAGACTGCTTGAGATTGATAAGAGCATCCCAAAGGACCTGCCTCTCCTTAGCATCATTACTAGCATAAATGATAGTGAGGTAGAAAGCAGTATTAGTAGCATGATGAGTAACTCTACAGTGAACAAACTGAGCATGGATGACTTGACGGTCAATAGTAACATTGCCAGGTTTCCAGACAACCCAAATCCTCCCATTATAGTGATGAGCATAATTACAGATAACTCTGTAATCTTTAAATCTATTCCTAATAATGTTTTTAGCTTTATTTTCCTTAATCCTAGTTTCAAGTAACCCAAGGATATCCACCTTATTATCAGCCAGAAAGTGTAGAACCTCCTGCTGCTTGAGAGGGTCATTTACCTCGATCAGGAGGAAGAGTCCCCACTGAGGTATGATGCATAATCACTGAAGTCAGATCAGGAGACTGACTCAGAGAAGGGTCAGGGGATAGCCCTCTCTTGAAGGCTATTTGAGGATCTATCCCCTCCCCTACCTTGACACATTCTTGATGCATTACAGCAGGTTGCGGAAGGTCATGTGTAACACCCTCAAATTTGCGGAAAGAAAAAAAATAATTTAACTAAATAAAAGACGATAATACATAACGAAGGTGTCTTAAATAAAAAGGTTCAACAAAAAGGAAATAATATTATACAAAAGAAATATCCAAAACGGGAGACATATTTCCCGTATAAATACGTAAATAAAAGAGTGTATAATAATATACAATCCTAAGAACCGAATATAGGTCCAAGGTAAATACTTCGCTCGCTAGCTCGTCAATGTACCCAAAGTATGCATCACACAACCTGCCAACCGCATTAAATATAAACACGGAAGCCACAGTCAGTGGGAGTAACTCCGAGTTCTCCCAGCCACGAAATGTCGAGTTTAATTAAACATGAATAACATAAAAGCAATGTATATGGGAAATACAAAACTTTAACATATATGATATGCTTTTCATGTTATGAAACAAATAACTAACATATAACCTATCATATGAAGCTATCATGTGAATCCGATAATAAAATATAACTCGAGGTAGGGAAGCTGGTATGCTGGCTCAGCGGTTACCATGTAACATGGCCCTGATACACTCAAACCCTAATCAACACGTAATCATGTGAATCAGTTAACAATCAGGAATCCAAACTCTATCAATCTTACCCGGCTTGCATCTCACCTTCTAAAACTCATAGAATCATACAAACATGAAAGACCAATACGTCTCCAAACAGGCATAAGTTCCTAGTACAGTCAATAGAAGACTTCTGTAACTCGAGGCTATACCACAAGGTAGGAAAACATCCTAGTCCTAGACTGATCAGACCTAGCGACAACAGCTATTCCATTCCCCGTCCCATGACTAACCGTACATGAGAAACTCTACTAGGCGACCCCCTAAGCAGAGATGGCTAGTACTTAAGCTGGCTCCATTCCCAATTGGAACTATAGGCAGTCATGCCCCGGACTTGAGATAAGCCCCCCAGGCCGTGAAACAAAAGCTATCAAGCTGTGAACTCCATATGCTCGTTAAAGATAGTACGGGCCTATCAATGTCATGGTCCAAGCTACTCATTTAGAATTAGTATGGTCAAGACGCCATATACTCATAATTCTCTATGGGTACTTAGTCAACACGACACCAACCATATAATCAAACATTCACGGAAACAATTTCCTAACATGTGACTAATTGCATCCAGAATCTATTCGAATATCATATCTCCTTCCTATCTACTAAGGCAATTCATGTAATTCAATACCCACCTTACTTGAAGACAAATCCCCGACCCGAGTCCCGCGACGGGTCATCAGTCAAAACGGGCTGACTAGATCTTAGTTTGACCAAACCCGTTTGGTCAAACCGGCTAGAAACAGAGTCTTTACCACATAGACTTAGACATAAAAGTCAACATATTCATTACATGTTATTTTATTAACTTCTAACATGTGAATTACTATATCATACCAAAACCCGCTTGACTTAAAGGATATTAAATTAAACTACGATTTCGTCTTATAATTTCTAACATGTGAGAAATAATAATTTTATGAAAAACCTTTTTAATTAAATATTTTACTTATTAACATTTCCCACTTGCTAAATATTACAAACCACGATAAAATAGCAATAACTCAAAAACCGTCACAAGTCCCAAAGTGGGACCCACGGGCTGATTTGGGCCGGACCTAACATGGGCCTGGACTGGGCCCACGGGCCTGGTTGGGCTGTTTTGGCTGTTTTTACAACTTTACTAAAAACCGTTTCTTAATATTTCCCCCGCATGCTTAACATAATTAAGACCCGTCAAAACAACAACATAACAATCAAACATCGACACAACTCAAAGACCAAAACCCGGACCCACCATGGACCAACCCAGACCGTTCTGGACCGGGCCTGAACCGGCCTGAACCGGCCTGGTTTGGGTCCGGTTTACACGGCCAACTCCACGGTTCAAACAACCAACAAATCCAAATTAATTCCAACATGATTTTAATTAACCACAACCATTTTAACAACCAATTCAACCATCAATCATACAAAAATCATGGTTATGAATAAATCATACAAATTTGTCAAGAATACCAAACATGCTATAAATTCATAAACATAATAATAACCACTACTTAGCATGTTACTAACTAAAAATCCATAAATCATAAAAACATGAACTAAAACAAAGATGAACCAAAAACTAAAGAAAACAAAAGCTATGTAACATATATCCGTCGAGTAACTCGGAATCGTTACCTTAGCTAGACAAGTCAATTAGCACCAAATAAGAAGTATAAACCAAGAAACCCGTCTACTAATCTTCACCCAAAATATACGAGTCTCCAAACTCGTCTTCAAAATCTTCCCCTATAAGAAATGACAAGAAAAACATTATTAGAACTTAAACTTGATTTTCCATAATAAATGTTGAAAATGATTTTGACGGAATTGCAAATAAACCGTACTAGAAGATGGAGAGCGAGGAGGAGATTCTAGAAATATAAGTGAGGACGGATTTAATTAAGAAATGAAGGTTTTATGATGATTTTGCTCAAGAACGACGAAGAACAAATGAAGAACGACGAAGAACGCTCAAGAACGATTAAAGAAAGTGATATTTTGATCTTAAATTGATTTATTGTAAAATGAAAAGTTGTTAGTGAGTAAAGTAGGGTGAGGGAGCCGTGTAAATATAGGGAAAAATGGATGTCGGGTTTTGAAATTGTTGTTACGTAATTGACTCAGGTTTAATAATTATTTTACGGTAATCGATTAAATATAATTCGATATTAAGTTAATTACACTAAATATCTAGATATTATGATATTGTAATCAAAAGTAATGAAATATCAAGCCTAAGAGAGGAGAAAGAGTGCCGTGTGGTTTTGTGCTAGACGGGTCTGTTTTGTAAACGATTTGCGTAATTTCCGTTGACGGATCGATAAAGTAACAAATATCTAAGATATTTGTATTAGTTTAATCGAAACAATTAAAATATCTCAAGTGAGTGGAAAACGATGACAGGGGCGTGTGACTCATGCCAAAGTCGAGTTTCGGGTTTGTTTCGGGATTTACGATGAGTCGGGAATAGTTAAATGATTCCCGGGTTTAAACCGTAAAACCTTATTATAAATTCCGAATAAATTCAAAATAATTTTATTAAATTATCATAAATGCTAATAAATCTAAATAAAAATAAATTAAAAATATTATTTTTTTAAATAAAATTTCGGTCTTCAAAATTACAAGGCGAGTCGGGAAAGTCAACGAAAGTCAAAGTCGACTTAAAAGTCAAGAAAAGTCAAAGATGACTAAAAAGTCAAGAAAAGTTTATGACGACTTAAAAGTCAAGAAAAGTCAATGACGACATTAAAAAGTCAAGAAAAAGTCAAAGACGACTTAAAAGTCAAGAAAAGTCAAAGATGACTAAAAACGGGATTTTCATGAAATCTCTCAGAAATTCCAAATACGAACTCGGAATTTCAAAATACGACTCCAAACAATAAATTCTATTTTAAAAACTTAAGTCTGCTGAAAAGTGTTAGTAAATATTTTTACTAGAAAAATTGGGTACTTTTCGGGTTGTTACAATATAGTGTGTATAGGTTTGATTTTTCAAACCAAGCACTATTTGATGATTCATAAGCAACAAAGTACTCATTTTGTTGTAAAATTAGTCATAGCAATGTGCTTGAAACCATTTCAGCATGCAATTACTTTTCATATAAACAAAATGTGTTCAGATTACAATCGGGAACTATACTTGTCCATTTAAAGTTGATATCAATGTAACACGCTTAAAATGATTACTTCATCACAAGAAGAACACTTTCTTGGTTCTTTAATATGAAGATGTTTACATGTTATTCATAACATTCACAGGGACTAGATTGGTATTTTACTCGTCATACGAGCGCATAACAAACTACATCTTTAAGAATAAGTCTCTACGAGACAACAAAATGTCGTTTCTTGAAAACATATGTCAACTACATACCAAAGCATAAAAGAGAGCTTACTCTCACTAGTTTCCTTGTACACAAAATACTCTCATCATCTCAAAGAAATCAAAACCATTGTGAATTACTTTGTTAAGATCGATGATTCCAGCCTTTAGATACTTGTTTCGGTCTATAAATAAACCTTTAAAACTTTCTCATTTACCTAGCGCTCCATAATTACATGAATATTAAGATGTGTCTTACACAACTTATTGCATATTTCCATTTAAGGAAAACTATATTATTCACGTACGCCTCCTGTCAAACTCATCTCATGAATAATGACATTTGCTAGGAGAATCCAAACACTATATGGTTATGACACCACCGGGTGTATCAATCAAAGTCCATACTTTGTAATGATATATGAAATCATTTTGGATTCATGGCCTTAAGCAATTTTAAACTTTTAGAGTTGGAGCCTATCATTGCTTTCTTTAAAGGTCAAACTTATGCGGGGCTTAATCACAAGTAGTACATCCATGAATCTTCATGTATTTTACCTATCTCCTTCAACATTTGAAGAAGAATCATGTGATTCTTTACCTTTTTCAGGATTATTCTACTCCCAGTATTTCTTTAGAGACAAAATTCTCATTAAAGAATCATTCCAAGTGACAAACTCTTTGTACTGCAATGAAGGGCATATTTGATATTCTATCTTAGAATACCCCATAAAGTATATTTAAGAAATTCGAGACTAAATTTCAGAAAACTGTTTTCTTAACATTTTAAAAGTCTCAAATATCAGTAAAATATTATAGGAACCATTCCAATCACATTTCTTAGATGTAATATATTTTTCATTGGCCTAGATAGAAACAATTTCAAAATTGTGTACCAAGATACTTTAGAGCGCATAACTCCAAAAATAACGAGATCTGCATGACTCATCATAGATAGAACCATATTAAAATAAAGTTTTTATTCTCTTATAAGACATAACATTCCACAATTATTAAGAAAACGGTAATCATCAAATATAGTATGATATTTCCCATTTGGGGCTAACCCGCACGGTTAAGTCTTCGGGACATTCCCAAAAGACCTCAAACTAAATTAGCTTGTGATGGTCCTTTAAAAAAACATTTTTTCTCTAATATTCTTATAGTGAAACTTACACTGTCTCATTAAGACTAGTAGTGAAACAATTTCATTACTATTATGATGATCATAAACACTTGATTCAAGCTTCCCCTTTCGATCAAATCGAACAACATTGATCGACTTCCTAAGTTGATCTCTTACTTCAATCCGAGTCTATTTCAAACCTTTTAAAACAATCAGACTTTATGTTTATCGCATGAACATATGCATAATTACTTAAAATAGTAATTATATTGATGTATTATAATCTCATTCCTTAGCAACACGACTTATTCAACCCACACATATCTGAATATGTGTGACCAAACTAATTGGTCGCCCTTTTACTACAACTAGTTAGAGCATTTTAAAGTCCTTTTAGCATATAAACAAACTACACTTGCCTTAATTGATGCAAATCAATAAGGCCTAGAAATTCATCATCATGGCACTTCTACACGTGTTTCTCGTTTCATGGCTTAAAAGACATTGTTGCAAGCGTGTGAAACTTTAGGTCATAAGACTTGAATCCTTTGTATTTCATGTTATAGATTAGATTGAACAAAACTAAATTGTCTTAACTAGAAAAGAACAACATTTGTTCTTTATAAAATATTAATTCAATTTATGTTTAAACATGACAAGAATTAACATTCTACTAATGACATTGTATGAATAACTTTTATTCAAATCTAGTTTTGAATAATATAACATTAAAACGAATAAATTATACACATAATGCAACAACATTTGTTCATTATACACGTAGATTTATCACAATCCTTACCATTGTTCTACTATCGCAAGTCATTACATTCATAATGTAAATACCATCTTTGGTATCTTATACCTTATAGTAGAATACTCGTAGTATCTTTTACTTTTATAACATGCAATTCCAGTTTGAAGTCATACTTCAATAACTTTCGCAGATCTTCGAGACACTTCTATGGGCTACCTTTCCAGTGTTATTTGTCATTACATTAATGACGATAATTACTAAACGATTTCTATACCTATAGACATTGATCTTAAGGTAGGACTTGACAGCGATTGTCCTTCCCTTTCCCATTATCAGTGTCTAAGCTCATATCTGAAAGCCTCTTTGCTAATAAACTCAAAGAACATTAGTTTTTGAATCTTGTTGATACAAGACTCGATTGTCTTCAACATCTTATGTCACTAAGTGAGAAATTTGCTTAATTTATGTGCCCAATTCATATTGAACTGAGTGTAACTTAAGATATAACTGAAACAATTTCAGTCATCAACCTTTGATAATAAGGATATCCAATTACTAAAAAATTATCAATATAATTATGTCATAATATGTTGGAGACAGTGTCCTCCACAGTTAGTGCAATAACATAAATAAATCTCTGTAGGTTCACAGGGTATACTTTGTATTGTAATCAGTTGATTAACGTTTATCGATAACGGTTGGCTTGCTAGATAAGTTTGACGTTATTGTCATACAGATGGTTGTGATCAACTGGTCCCTAAAAGTCACACCTAAAGGATGTGATTGAGAGATGTGATTATTTGAGAAAATAATCATATTGATGCCTTATTAAATGACTAAAAGGTTAGTCGGTGTTTTTGACTAAAAGGTTAGTCAATGTGATGATGATATAATTATTTAATAACGCTTAAATAATGTTAGCTAAGACGAATTAACTGTAATTCGTAATTAAATATAAAATGTTATATTTAGTTGTAGTATATAATGTGAGCTCGTAATTAAACATAAACCGTTATATTTAATTAGCAGGATTATAAATATACTGATATTTATAATTGAAGTATATATATTATACGATTGTCATAATAATTGTTATGTTAATATATCCACTGCAAAATGTTGTAATGGACCTTATTAATGTATGACAACATATTAGACAAATATAATATGTATAACATTATATTAAATGGAAGCTAATATAACCGGAAAATAGTCTAAATACACTGAGGATTTTTCGGTCCATGGGTAGTGGTTTTGAGGAGACAAATCTCCTCATAAAACCCTAGGGAGTGCCATGAGATAGGGAAGAGGAGGAAAAAAATTCTAAACCTAATTCTACACTCACTTGTGCCTCCATCACACAAAACACAAAAACCTAAAAGTTAACAGTAACTTTTTAATTATCTTTCTAGCAAAGGAGAAGGGCATTTCTCGATCAATCTTGGGTGAGACGATTAGGAGGATATCTGCTTTGATATCTGTTCTTAGGCCGAATTTTGCTAGGACCAAAGGTTCAATTCGTTTTCTCTATATTTTATATCGTTTTCATATTTATGACTCGCAATTCATATTCTATAATTTTGTTATAATCCTAATTTTTAAGGGGATGTAAACAGTTATTTCCCACAAGTGGTATCAGAGCTTAAGGCTACAAAATTACATTATATGTTTTTCATTTTATGAAATATAAATTTGAGAAATAAAATTTAATACCGAAAAAAAAAATTTTGTTACGGCAGTTTTTTTTTTTGGGTCGTGTGATTTTTTTTAGGTCTTGTTTTTCCATTGTTGATTTATTGATATTGTTATTTTAAAAGGTTAAAATTCAATATAATAAATTTGTACTTGTTTTAATTTGATAAGGATTAAATTAAAATAAGATGAAATTGTTTTGTTTTTGTTGTTGCTATTGTTTTCGGCCTCATTATTTTAAATTGATAATTTTATGTATAATGATTCAATTTTAATGATGTTCAAAGCGATTGTGATTAAATGAATATAAGGATAATCCATTTAATCATGATTTAGATGTTCATTTTAAAAGGTTAAATTGAATAATCTAGTTTGAATCAATATTTAATAACGATTAAATATTAAATTTTGTACCGATCTAGCAATATTGGCAACACCGAAAAAAAAATTTCAGTACGTGCTGCTACTGTTCAATTTAAAAAAAAAAAAATTCTGTTTTTTTTTTATTGCTGTGCAGCAAGTTTTTTTAAATTTTTAATGTTTTTTTTTTCCGGTTTTTGATAAAACCGTGAAAAAGAAAAAAAAAATTGTTGATTGTTTTTTTTTTGGCATTATAAAGATAATGTTTGTTTGTTATTGTGAAAAGGTTCACAATAATGATACCCGATTATTTTAAAAAGGTTTAAAATAAAAATGGATTATGGAAGATTAAAATTGTTGTGGGCAATTAAGGAATTGTCACATAATTTTGATCGTATAAAGTGGTGGTTTGGATAGTTAATCAACATAATTAATGAATTATGTCTTGTAGAATTAATTTATATAGTTGATGCATTTTATTTTTGTTGAATGAATGAATGAATGGTTTTATTTACGTATTTTTGCAATTGGTTGAAAAATGTAATACCTAGTGTGGCCTTAGTTAATCATGTTTTCGTAATGATAGAAACATGGTTTGGATGTATTTATGAGATCTCGAATCTCCTTTTATTTCTTTTAATTATGTTTTTGGAATTAGAATGTAAATAGGTTTATTTTGTAATTTTAAAAATGTAATTTAAGAAGACTAAAGATGGAGATCGGATGCTCACTCCCGCTACATGGACCAAGATGAGACAAAGTCAAGCTTCTCGGGTCCATTAGGATGGATGCCAAACTTGTATTTACTGTTCATTTTGGTAGATAGGCCACACTAGGACCGTTGTAATAGTTTACGTATTTTTCCATTCTTTTGCTTTTCATTCACATGTTAAATTATTGCATCATATTCCGCCTAAACCAAACCACCTAAATTGCATGAAAAATGATTCATATAGTTTGAATTTTCATCATAGACATACAAATGTCACTCGTTCATAGGACCATCACCTTAGTCTAAATCATTCACGAAATGCTAGAATTTTGTTCACTTAAAATGAATTAAATTTAAGATGATGGGATCTTCCTCTAAAATGAAAATTGAGATTAGTCTTTATAGGAAAAACTACTATGAGCCCCTTCTTCGTCGGAAGTCATAATATGACCCCTTCTACGTTGGGTAAGTAGTGAGTGTTGACCTATATTATCTCAACATTATAGTACGAGTAATATCTCGGGATTATAATGGACTATAAGATAGAATTTACAGAAATTTATCGACCGAGAATTCTAAAGGTAGAATTAGCCAAGAGGTTGGCTTATCAATTTACAGAAATTGAGTCTTGGGATCATTTATATAATTCTTGAGGGAGGTCAATTGTATAAATGCATGAGTCATCGCATTAAACAGTTTTTGCATTAAGACTTAATTTTAAAACGATGAAACTTATCATATTCATTTTCTTTTTCACAGTTTTCGAATTCGTTATATACAGATATAACTGCTAAATAACAATATGGCTGGCCATACTGATGACCCAATGCCAAGTGCCACGCTCGAACGTGAATCCTGGCTTAAGATGGTCATGGACACTATGAATCAGTCAACGCGACTGAAGAATAACGGGTCCAACTTTGCGGACTGGGACGGTAAGCTCAAGTACTTGCTGAGCCACTACCGCCCAACCCAGGCCCCAATGC